>SNQJ01S0021167.1:25083-49005 GCA_010110895.2 Picea sitchensis | reverse complement strand
TTCATCTACGCATAGGACTATGTCTCCTCTTGATATCAATCCATTGACATCAAGGTCAATACATGATCCATCAATCACTACATCAATATACTATGACACGGCATTGTACCTTTGACATCAATCCTTTGGCATCAATGACAACATGATCCAACAAAATCATCAAATTTTAAAGTGTTTGAACCAGAGACGAAGTTACTTATATCCATGACCAAGACATTCCATCTTTCTAGCAATGAGCACAATATTAGAAGATCCCTGACCTCATCATCAAAGTCCAATTTTACAAGACTTAGTTGATTAGTAACCGTATTAACTTCATTTAAATTATATGCAACAGACCCACCTTCTGATATCTTCATATTAAATAATCTCTTCATTAGAAATATCTTATTGGACTATGAGGGTTTCTCATACAGTTTAGCCAATGCCTCCATCATATCATTCATTGTATTTTCTTTCGAAATTTTAAAAGTCATTGACGTTGTCAAGCTCAGTCGTATCATTCATAGTTCCTTTCTGTTAAGAACCTCCCATTATTCGTTCTTCATGGCCATCGAATTTTTTTCTATTCCACCCAATGGTAGGAATAGATCCTTCGGATATAAATAATATTCCATCTGCATCTTCCATAACTAGTAGTTTTGGCCATTAAATTTCTCGACCCTAAACTTTCCATCTTTCGCCATTACTCCCACTTGAACCAAGAACCCTCTTTTCATGCGAGTTACCTTTCACTCTGATACCATTTGTTAGGAAAATAGGATCGTGGAGAAATAAAATAAAATAAATGCCTAAATAAAACACAAAAGATACACAATACAATAGGGACATAGATATACGTGGTTCACCTAGTGTGGGCTACATCCACCAGAGAAATTTCCATGTCCTTCCTTTATTATTATTCAGCAAATGAAGGGATACAACCTACAACACACCCACTGTAACTTCCTCATCTTTCTCTCATAGTCTCCTCACTCAGAATACAATATTCACAATCATACATAGTTGTAATAAATTTCTCTCATAAAATAGGGTTGCCTTCTAGGGAAAAAACCCTAACATAACTTCTATCGTCAAATCTGTGACTTTATAATGAATGGTCCATATTTACTATGAAATTACAATATACATTTACAAGGAAATGTTTCCTTCGGGGGCTTCGTCCCCGAACCCCCCTTTACACTCCACCGTGTGGCGGAGTGTCCATTCTTCCAGCATGTAAAGTCTTCGTGGGGTAAAAACAAGGCTGAAAACAAAGACCTATGTATCAAGAAGATAATAATGCTCCACAACCAACAAATTTGTGTTAGTAGTTTTTGATGAAATACTAATATATAAAAAATATTGGGAAGAGAATGTACAACATGTTGGCAAATTATTACATCTGTTGAAAGAGAAAAAACTTTATGAAAATCCTTCCAAGTGTGCCTTTGGGGATTCAAGGAGTGGAATATTTGGTTCATATTGTATCTCATGAAGGTGTAAAAGTGGACCCTAACAAAATTAAATCTATGAGGGAATGGTTGATTCCCACAACCTTGAAAAAACTTAGAGGATTCTTAGGGTTAACAATCTATTATCACAAGTTTGTGAAGAAATATGGTCAAATAGTAGGACCTCTAACAACATTATTAAAGAAGGAAGCATTTTATTGGACAAAATAAACAACCAAAGATTTTGAAAAACTTAAGGAGGCTATGTGTACTACTCCCATCCTAGCCGCACCAAACTTTACAAAGAAAATTATTGTGGAGTGTGATGCCTAACACCATGTAATTAGTGCAAATTTAATGCAAGAAAGAAGGCCCCTTGCCTTTGAAAGTATATAAATTAAAGGAAAAAAATTAGTCAAACCCATTTATGAAAAAAAAATGTTGGTTAGAATACATGCGGTTCTGAAATGGTGCCCTTACCTAATAGGAAAAGACTTCAATTTGAAAACAAATCATGATAGTTTGAAGTACTTATTGGAGCAACAATCATCTTTAGAAGAGAAACAAAAATGGGTTACAAATATTCTAGGTGATGACATTGAAATTATCTACAAAAAAGGAAAACACAATGATGTGGAAAATGCCCTTTCAAAGAAAGAAGAAGAAACAGAAAGTTCACTATGTGTTATTTCTATTTTGTAATATGATTGGGTAGAAGAAACAAGGATAGAATCTAATAAATATCAAGAGGTATGCAATATGATTCAACAACTACATGAGGACCCCAGTTCATTAGACAATTTTGTATGAAAAGATGATTTTCTATGGTATCATGATCACCTGTATTTATGTAATAATTCCCAACTCAAACAGAAGGTCTTTCTACAATTACACACTTCTCCTATAGGATGGCATTCATGATTCTTGAAAACATATGACAGGGTCAAGCATGATTTTTTATGGGAAGGTCATAAATATAATGTTCAAAAGTTTATGTCTGAATGTTTAGTTTTCCAACATAATAAGGGAGAAATAATCAAGATGTCACATCTCCTAAAACCATTAGTTATACCAAGTCAACATTGGGAAGAAGTTTCAATGGATTTTATTATAGGTTTACCCAAATCCAAAGAAAATACTTTCATCATGGTAGTAGTGGATCAACTAACAAATTGTTCCCATTGTTTCTCTCTTTCTCATCCTTTTAAAGCAAGTACAATAGTTGCAGCATTCACAGAAATAGTTCAAAAGCTACATAGAGTCCCCAAGATTATTTTAAGTGACAGAGATCCAATTTTCACTAGAAATTTTTGGACTGAATCATTTTCTCGTTTGGGTACTCAATTGACTCACAGTTCATCTTACCACCCTCAATCCAATGGGAAAACTAAGATTGTGAATAAATTTATAGAAGGATATCTTCGTTGTTTTGCATCCAATAAACAAACACAATTGGTCAAATGGTTTCCTTTGGAGGAATGGTGGTACAACATCTCCTTTCATACTTCATCCAAAATTCCTCCCATTTCTAGTGCTTTATGGATATCATCCTCCATCCATTATATCACCCTTGAAAAGGAATACAAGGGTTTTAGCAGTGGAGGACCACATAGGGAACAAAAAAGATATTCTCAAACTATTGAAGGACAACTTGGTTATGACACAAAATAAGATGAAACAAAAAGAAAATCAACATCGAAGTGAAAGAGAATATGAAGTGGGGGATTGGGTATTTCTGAGGCTACAACCATATAAACAGATGTCCCTCAAGCAACAAAAGGACACTAAATTAGCACCCAAATATTATGGCCCCTATAAGTTTTTTCAAAGGATTGGAAGTATGGATTACAAATTGGAGTTGCCTCCATCTTCATGTCTACATCCAATCTTCCATGTTTTTTTCTTAAAGAAGGTAATCAAAAACAAGATCCTAGACCAAACTATTTTACCATATATTAATGAAGAAGGGAAAATCATACTAGAACTGGAAACATTCCTTGAAACAAGGATTAAGAAACTGAAAAATAGAGCAATCACAAAGTATGTCGTCAAATGGAAGAACCTACTAGTGGAAGAGGCATCATAGGAAGATGAGTTCTTCATGTAGAAACACCCGTAGTTAGTGAACTATTGAGGAAAACACTTGTTTGAAGGGGAGGGGCATGTTTCAACCTAGATAAAGCCCCATTTTATGTGTAAAACCGATTACTAAGCCATATATATATTGAATTATTACATTTATAGTATTATAATTGTATGTCAAATAGAAACCTTCATGCTACCCTTTCATTATAATTGTACCCTTTGTCTCCTATATATATACCAAGGAGACCTAGTCTTAGGATCATCTTATCTCATCTCATATTGTATTATAAATTGGATATACTGTAAAAGGAGGTTTTCGCCTCGAAGATGACTATATTCATTGTCTTTTTATCATTTTTCAAGGTGTTGGATCATAACATCAAATGAGGATAAAACAAATTAGTGGGATAATATTCCACGAGAATTCAAAATTTGCATAATTTTAAATGTAATCCTCATAATTAAGGGACAAAATCAATTCAAGAAATCAAAAAGTCCAAGAGAGATTATCTAAAGGATAAAAAGACTTGGAAAGCCAAGTGCCACCAAGAATAATTGATAAATAGAGTTTTGCACACTAGTTTAAGTTTTGGCAAGGAGCTTTTTCTTTAGCTACATAAACTCTTTTCATGTTAGTGGAGAAACTAACAACCACTTTTGAAAGATCGATTATGGTGTATGTTATTGTGTGGGACCATTTCTATGCCTTATTATGTTGGAATCATAGTGATAATGTTCATTTATACTATAGATTGTTGTCATGTATTTTTTTCATTCTTACTTATGTCATTCAATGGTTGCTTCCTTGCAGATGTAGAATTGTAACCAATAATTTTAATTTCAGATTTCCTAGATATCTTACTCATTATTTAAAATTGTTGTCATTAATGAATAGTAGCTAATTTTTGTGTTAAGGTTAGTTATTTCTTCTTATTTTTTATCATCTTTTCTTGTTCTTGATACAATCCTAGCTAGGTTTCTATGCACTATATCTTAGATTAGGACTGCATTAGAATTAGTTTTCACTTTTATAATCATAAACTATTAATGGTATTTGGGCTAGAGTCTAGAGGGTTTCCAATTCAAAACGGTGTGAATTCTAATTGAGAATTTTCCCTGAGGTGAACCAAAGATATTGACGACATTTTCTATTGTCAATGGTCAAAATTAAAATTTAGTTGAGTCCCTCGGGGTTACCATTTTTTATTTTGGTTAGTTTTTTAGTTTCCTTCCATGGGGATATTTAGAGGAAGAGAGTGGGGATCCCACAAGGCTTTCCTTTGAAAAAATATGGGTTTGAACCAGTGGGTATATATGTGAGATATATTTATATACCAATGTATTAGTCTATAAAGCATTCAATTTTCAAAATAGTTTTTAATTACCATACGTTTATATTGACACGGGTACATGAAGATTTAAATGTACGTAATGAGCCTTGACATACACATGTTACTCCATAGAAAAAAATTATTATTATTCTTTTTTTTTGTAAATAAAAGAGTGACTGTATTACCTCATGCCTTCAAAAATAAACATTTGTCAAAAGATTACAACCAGACTTGCCACGAGCGTGGAAACCAGAACATGTGGCACTATGCATATAAATAATTCATGTCTGAGAACTGTAAAAGACCTGCCACATGTTCTTCCATAAACATGGAAACCAGAACAGGCAGTTTGAACTAGATTTTCTTGGTAGCAAGAAAGAAAAACAACTACAACTAGAAAATTGATAGTAGGAAGTCTAAAAATGAGGAAAACTCGGGAGTCCATCCTGGTTGGCCGTGAAGGCATAATGCTAACAGCAAGTCGGGAAATGACTCTTTACGGGCTCTCCTGCAAGATAATTAAATAGGAAATACATCTGCTTTATTAGGAGGCTAGGTCCCTCCTCATCTAGAAAATGAGGTCTAGGTGCTCCTTCATGAGCCTACACATTGTGGGCGGGGCATGTCTATCCAGGACCTGCTACATTGACACCCTGGATGAGTCTTTTCCTTCTCGCTCATACCAGAATTCACCCCATTATATTTTTGGGTCTGCCGCGTTGGGGTCGGTAGAATGTTTGTATAAATCTGGAAGCCATGGAGGAAGCTCCTCTTCTATTGGAAAACCCATCATGACCATCTCCTCGATGCCCACCTATGTCATCCATTCACCACCATCTTCCTGCGTAATCCATTCACTGCCAGCTTCCTACAAGTGTTAAGGAATCTTCGCCCAGTGAGGAGGAATTTCCTCCTCCACTGTGAAAACTCTGTAAATGGGCTCCAGGATAGGCGATTGAGGCTATGCTTGGGTTTCCATGTCCCAGTTCTAATCAAAGTAGGGAGAAAGAACTTGGTTTCTTTTTGGAAACGGATGTAGAGCCATCGATCCAGTGTGGAGGTGCTTTCCTGCTTGTCTATAGTAGGTCGACCTGCAATTGGGCTTGCCTCTTTCATGGGGCATATCAGAACCAGGACCGAGGGGAGAATAGTGCATGATGGAGAAACTTAAGAAGCTAGGGAGAGAAGGAATGAAAAGAGTAGAGGCCTAAGGGTTAGCCATGGCAGAATGAGAGAATGAGGGAGCGAAACCGAGATAAAACCAGCTGCACGAAAATCCCCGTCTGATAATGAGTGAGGTGATGGAAATGGAGACCATGAATGTCCTATTTTTGTGAGCAGAGGGAATCGTACTAGTTCCTGTAAGTCGGATTTGAAATGACATTCAAGATCMTGGACCATCCCAACACTYTATGCTCTGCTCTGCGTAAATGTGGGGAATGTCAAATGAATTGGGGAGGGTGATGGCRGAGAGGGGATTTAACTRCCCMTGCTGCCATTGCACCATATGACATGYGATCTCTAGATGGAACCCCATCCGGGGATAGGTAATCTTGACRGGCTAAGTCTTATAAATGTTTTAGCAATTGTGAGTCCTGATGATTTTGGGGATTGAGAATGAGGATTTCAGCTTGGGAAGTGACTCTCRCATTAGCTAAATTGTCAACCACTTTGTTGGCTTCACGTCTGACATGTGAGGTAATGAGCATTAGGGTAGGGCTAAGGAGAGCTTGTAGATGCAAGAGAGGGCCCAAGAGGCACCAACTGGGTGTTATTWTCTCCAGATCCATCCCATTGATGATTTTGGTAACYAGAGTGATAATTACTTTTGAGTCTCCTTCAATGATTAGAGGTTGCGGGTTGAGCTCCGAGGATAGTTGAATTCCTCTAATGAGACCCCAAATTTTTTTGGATTTATTGGTTTCATGTCCCATAAGACCCATGCCAAGGTGTTGRATCTTCCCTGTGTTGTCTCTTATAACCATCCCAAATCTTGCCAGTCCAGGATTACCTTTCAAGGCACCATTAAAGTTTAGCTTCCAGAGAACTAGGGGAGGAAAACTCTAGATGGAGGGACTGTGAGTTGTAGGGGTTGGTGGAGAAGAAAGAGAGAGAGAAGCCTTGGATGTGATCTTATTCCATGAAGAAAAGATGATGGCTTCTGGTATCTCTCAAGGAACGTCGTCTAGAGTCGAAGATTGAATCAGAATAGTTTCTCAAATGTTGTCCACAATTCTGGACCCGATTTTGGAGGGGGTGGAGCTCTGGGAGTGGAAGATATGTCGATTCATTTATTTCCATAGCTTCCAAACTATGAATCCTAGTATGAGGTGCCAGATTATATTGAGGAGTGGGATTTTGAAGTTTCCCATACCCTAATTCTGAATAGTATTGACGACACTTGTTCTATCTCTTTTGGTTTGCCTCATGATGGTTGCAACTTGATCCCATATAATATTACTATTGTGGAATTGATTGAAGATGGGCTCCATTGTCTCTTCTTGTTGTTGGAAAAAGTGAAAGATTGATGGTCCAATAAATCCTCTCTTTTAGAAGTTATCCTAGGTTAGGAGCCGATTCTGGACCAAAAGCAAAAGGAAAGTGGAAACCTTCGACCAGAGTTTGGTTTTCCATATTATGTGCCAAATGTAATCTTTCTCCTGCTCATGAAAATTATCCTGAAGTTGATAAGCTTCCTTAATTTTGAAAGTTCTAATTTGGGAGTACCCCCATCGAAGAATGTCCTTTTCTTCACTGATATGAATCTTCTTGCTTCCCACTGTTTCTTACCAAGGTTGCATTTCGATGTTTTTCGGAAGGTTGAGATCTTGTGAAAGAAGTTTCCAATTGCGCTAGGAGGAATGACCGGTGCTTTCTAGATAGAGGTATGCAACTTTAAGATGCCTCAAATATGGTAACTGATTTTGGTAGAGGCGGATATTCTCTAGTGTTTGCAAGTGAGGTTGTTGTTGCCAAGCTTTTGTCCAGAAGTGAGCCAAGTGACCATTTTGAGCTTCCCAAAAATCATGTTTTTGGATGAGTGGGTGATTTTACCAGGCTGCATTCCAAATGATGGAGCTTTGGATCTGTTCTTCAAGCCTTACGAGTTGTTCTTGTGGTAGTTGGAGGGTGTATTTTTTCCTCAATAGTTGCGCCCACAATTCTTCGGGGTATTTTAACTAGTGCCACCATATTTTTTCTCCCATAACATTGTTGAGATTTCCTGGGTCACGAAGGCCCAATCCTCCCATAGAAGTGGGTTTGCATATTTTTTCCCATCCTACTAGGGCCCATTTTTTCCCTTGTTTATGACTGTGCCAGAGGAAATTTCACTAGAGATTTATGATGCTCTTGGTGACTATTTAGGGTGCAAAGAGAGCTAAGAATATATAGGACAGAATAGATTGAAGCACTTATTTTAGGAGAATGAGTCTGGAAGGGAGGTTTAGGGTTCTAAAGGTCCAAGAGATTAGGTGATTGGAGATTGAGAGAAGGAGGGAGTTCCAGGAGAGATTTTGGGGCACAGAGTTTGCTAGGGGTAATCCTAGATAATTGGATGGAAGGGAGCTGCATGGGATACCTAGAATGTGAAAGATGGGATTTTGAATAGCAAGGGGAGTGTTAAAAACAAACTATGAGACTTATCCAGATTGAAAGTGGTGCCATAGGCCTCACTGAAATCTAAGAGGATGGTTTGGATTTGAGCGGCCTCCTTAGTTGTGGGGGTGTTCAGAAGCATAGTATCATCTACAAATTGACTATGCAAGGCTATGAGTTGGAGACCATGGATTGGGAGCCCTCGAAGTGTACCATTGGAGACTGAGGTTGACAAGTAGCATCCTAAATCTTTGTCCATAATGAAAAAGAGGAAAGGGGAAAGTGGATCCCCCTGGAGGATTCCATGAGAAGGAGAAAAATTCCTCGATGGGACCCCATTTAATAGTATGGAGAAGAAAGATGAAGAAGTGAGTTTCATGATCTAGGCTATCCAGTCTTCATTGAAGCTGAAGGCTGTGAGAAGAGATTTCATGTATTTCCAATTGATTTTGTCAAAATCTTTAGAGAGATCAAATTTTATAAGCATACCTGGAGTGCGTGTGGATTTGAGTGAGTGAATCACCTCATGAACTAAGATGATATTATCCATGATGTTCCTCCCATCTACATAACCTATATGTTCCTTTGAAATAATGAGTGGAAGGATGGGTTTGAGTCGGAGGGTGATTACCTTTGTTATTATTTTATAAATAACATTGCATATCGTTATTGGTCGGAATTTATTTGGGTTGGTGACGCGCTACTCTTTTGGAATGAGGGTGAGGAAAGTAGCGTTGAGGGAAGAGACCACTTTTCAAGAGGTTATGGATTCCTCCACTAGTTTCCAGACTTATTCTCTGATCATCGACCAAAAGTGGTGGAAAAAATCGGTAGTGAGGCCATCCAACCCTAAGGATTTCCCAGGGGAAATTTCCTTGATATCCTGATCAACTTCCTCCTGCGATATTGGTCTCATTAAGGTAGGGTTCTGCTCTGTCATAATAAGGGATAGAATTTGTTGCGTCACCTTGTGAATGTTAGGAATTATGTCAACTCAGGGTTCTGAGAGTATCTCTTTATAATAAGTTACTAGCTCCTCTTCAATGTCAGCATGATCTAGAAGTGTGTTTCCCTGTGAGTCCTCTATTTTTGTAATACGGTTTATGTAGCCCCTATGAATCATGGAGCGGTGGAAAAATTTGGTATTTTTTCCCCTTATTTTAACCACTTCACTCATGACTTTTTCCTCCAGAGGATTTCCTCCTGGTTGTGACGCTATTCAAGTTGTTTCTTTAGAGTGTCTTCCTCCTATAGCCAGGCTTTCAAATAGCCAGAGATAATAGATTCTTGTTGACTGCTCTCGAGTTTTTGTTCAAGGTTTTTTTGAGCTAGGAAGACATCACCAAAACATTCTTGTTCCAGTCCCAAAGTTGTTGTTTGAATTATTTTAGGCGTTGTTGTAATTTGTACATCCAATTGTCATACTCTATTTCAGCTTGAGCCCACCAAGTTCTTGAAAGCTCTGGGAATTATGGGTGCATTAGCCAAAACTTCTCAAAGCGAAATGGTTTGTATTTCAGAGTATCTATTACGTTTATCCAAAGTTGCACTGGCCAGTGATGAGAGCCTATTTTTGGAAGGATGTTGGCTTCAATGATTGGTCCTTCAAGCATTAGATTTTTCGATATTAGAAAGTGATCTAATATGTTGGAAATGTGTTGAGTCCCTGCTCGCTTGTTAGTCCAAGTGAAGGAGCCATTTCTGGTCTCAATATCGATTAGATGGATCTTATTGATGCGTTGGCTAAATTTGGCACTATCTTGGTATACATGTTTCATGCCTCCATTTTTTTCCTATAAGGTGAGAATCGTGTTGAAATCCCCCCCTAATATCCATGTTTCTTGTCCACTTAAATCATTAATGTAGTCTAAGATATCCAAGAAGTGATCCTTCTCTTGAGTGAGCTGAGGTCCATAAGCATTGGTGATGACTCCTAATTTGCTTGAACCTATGGCTCGATAATGCGCTAAGACTATACTTGTTGTTGAGTAGGTCGACTCCAGAATGAATGTAGTAGGGTTCTTGAGGATAGCTAAACATCTCACTTCCCCTTTTGAGTCTGTGTAAGTGAATTTACAATGTCTCCAACATTTGTTGAATATTTCCTCTACCATGTCACTAGAACATTTAATCTCCTGAAGTAGGAGGATGTCTAGATTTTCTACCTTGATACAATTTCAGAGGATCCTCTATTTGGATCTTCCATTAAGGCCTATGATATTCCATGCTATGATCTTCATCATATTTAATTACATGGGGAGGAGAAGGAACCTTCATAGAGGCATTAGACCTGTCCTGATTTAATCATAAAGTTTCCTACCTCTTTGATTAGTTGTTTGGTCATTTTGTGTTCCCGTCACTTACCTTCCTTCTGATTTCTCCTAGGATCTGGATCTAGATCCAAGTGTATTCCTAGGAAGGATGTGGCTCCTACTGTGGAATCAGTGAAGACTTTGTGCATCTTTCTTAGTTTCTCTAGTGGAATTGTTTGCAGTTCCTTTCTGTTGAAGGCTTCCTCTAGATTCTGTAAGTCAATGTCCTCAAGTTCCCTCTCATCGATCTGCATTATGGTATCTCCACCACATGCGTGTGTTTCTGTTCTTGGGAATCACTGAGTTGGGGAATCCTGGTGCAATATTTTCTCTAAGACTGGATCCAAAGTTTGTTGTTGTTTTCCCTTGCCTTTGCCTGGATTCAAAGTAATATGGGGGTTTTCGACTTCCTCTGCTTCTGGAATATTGTTGAGTGCCTAGAAGGAGTTGTTGATAGGGATTTTCTTGTTTCCTGTATGAGTAGATTTTTTCTGAGTCTGTCTTCTGTGGCTTTGTACTTGAGTGAATCAATCTTTCTGTGTCTTCTCTGTTTTTGGGCGGACTAGTGCGTTGACGAGGCAAACTCTGAAGAGGTGCCCATGTTGATGGCATTTCTGACATCTAAAGGGGATGTGTTCATAATCTATTTTCTGATTCCATTCTTCATCTTGGTATTCGATGGTTATGGGGCATGGAAGGGCCTTGGAGATGTTCAAGTAGACACATATATGTGTATAGGAAGTGTATTTCCTCTGTTTTGTGGCTTCGGAGGATTTCACATACCTTCCTAGCGTGTTTCCAATACACATGAGTATTTCTTCAAGCCATAATTTCTGGGGTAGAGAGTAAAGGAGTAACCAGATTGGGGTGTAGGAGAAGTACTCCTTTTCTGGGTAGAAATGATCCGTCCAAAACCTCAGATATAGTCCAGCCGAGTTGTAGAAGTAGGGACCATTTTCAAAGACTTTGTTTTTGTCCTCCAGGCTATAGAAGATGATTGTAAATAATCCTTTAGAGATGAGTTGCAGCTCATAATCCCCCTTCGGGTTCCACTGGTGTTTGATTCATTTCATGAGGTCTCTTTTTGATGGCCAAATCCCTAGAAATTTTCTGATCATGTATTTCGGCACTGTGGGCACTTAGGGGATGCATTTTCCTGGTACTCGGTTCTGAGATGTATTTGGATGCGATGATTCAACTTCCATGTCCATGCTTTTCCCGGAGCTTTGTTATTCGTGTAGTAGGTTGTCTCTGAGGTGCGACAGAGGCTCAAAGGTTGGTCGTCTTGCTCTATTTTCGTTTGTTTCATTGACAACCACATTGCGGTAAAAGGGGGATTTCACCCCCCCTTCGGCGCTCATTCTGCAAGTGTAGGCTCAACAGTATCCACGGCAGAAGAAGGGTTCAGTTGAAGCTTGAGAGAGATTTGACACCACTACAAAGGAGAGGAATGCAGGCGGAGCAGTTAGGGTTTTTTTCCTCCCCCTTTTCCGTATCTTTAAATTTCAAAATTTGTATTATTATTCATGTTTATGATCATGGGAAAAATCTCAGTGATATTGTGTCCTTTATTTATTGATGACATTAATGAAATATTGCATGACCATCCATATCTACTTGTACACTCTCTATTATATGATATATGAATTTTTTTTATTCATATATGATTCTTGTATTCCATTCCATATTTAATGTTTTTTTATACGAGATTGATTTTATTTTCTATGTAAAATTTCTATATTCATAAGCTACATAGGTCCAGAAAAGGTCCCTACTTTTCTTATGAGAGCTCAATGTTACAACCATATGTAAGCTTTGGACCATGCCCTTATTACTTGGTGAGTTGCATGCGGCTTATGGAAGACTATCACAAACGAGCTTTGCACCAAAACCTTGCGTACTTAAGCGAAGCTTAGGACTAAGACCTAAACTCACGATCATGGTGTAACTTATAATTAAGTCTAGGATTTTATTTGAACTCAAGTGTGAGAACATTTTTTATTTATTTTTCAATAACAATTTGGACCAATATTTCATAATATACGAAAGTTAATTTTCAATATCATTACTAAAAATTCTGCGATAAAATTTGACCTAATGCCAATTCCTATGTTACCATTATTTTTACTTAAATGTCAATGCCCATGCTAGCCATTATTTTGAGCTAAATTCCAATGAACCATTTATTTTTACTTAAATGTCAATGCCCATGCTAGCCATTATTTTGAGCTAAATAACATTGGAAAAGAACCATTTGAGTAGTATTTTGACACTATTATCGATTATAATTTCAACTACAAATATTAGACAAAAAAATGATTTTTATTTTTATTTTCGACCCTAGTGTTGACTTAAATGATCCAATCTTAATCTAAAAATCATTTTTAAAATTCAATTTAATTGATTTTGATCTTATAAGTCAAAATATCCATAAAATAGTATGCTTAAATAATTACTTATTATAGTTTTTCATAAAATATTTTGAAAGTAGTTTTAATATTTAAAAATTTATCTTTTAACGTCATTGAATTGATTTTGATCTTATAAGTCAAAATATCCATAAAATAGTATGCTTAAATAATTACTTATTATAGTTTTTCATAAAATATTTTGAAAGTAGTTTTAATATTTAAAAATTTATATTTTAACGTCATTGAATTGGAAACTAAATTAAAAAATACTTATAATAAGTAAACAAATTATAATAAAAAATTATTTATTTAATATAATTTACAAATATTATATATACATTAAATTAAATTAGTCAAAATTCAACAACTTATATTTCAAAATTCTTAAGCCCTATTTCAAGTGCAACTCAACTTACATAAATTAATAAATTACATAGATATGTATTTATAAAATGAGTGGGCCTAATGATTATGAATATATATTTTCTCTTCTAAAATCACTTATTCAAATCTAAAGAAGATAAGTTATATACACCTTTATATACTTTAACAATCAAATCTTTATGAAGAAACTCATACATCAACTTGATGTGTAACTTAACCATATCCTTAAAATTAAATTTATTATTATTATTATTATTATTATAAAAAAACCTCTTTAATATATTAATTAACTAAACCCAACAACTACACACAAATCAAGTCATTTACAACCACTTTGAATAAAATTGAATGAAAGATTTAAAATATTGCCCAACATACATAGTACACGACAGACACTCCAATTTGGAATAATACAATACATACTTCAAGTCATTTCGGCCTTATCCTTTGAACCTGACCAAACTCATTATAAGTTCTCCAATCTAAACAATGTAGTTGTATTTTATTGTGACATTTGGTGAAATATAAATTAACTTTGAATAAAATTGAATGAAAGATTTAAAATATTGCCCAACATACATAGTACACGACAGACACTCCAATTTGGAATAATACAATACATACTTCAAGTCATTTCGGCCTTATCCTTTGAACCTGACCAAACTCATTATAAGTTCTCCAATCTAAACAATGTAGTTGTATTTTATTGTGACATTTGGTGAAATATAAATTATTACAACTTAGAGACTTATCATAACTTATTATTAAAATGAATTTCAAAATCCGTATGTATTCATTAAGTATCAGACAACCTCTGGTTACAGAATCTTTGAACAATTGCATTGGCAGTGCAAAATGATAGACGCCTTGCACTTGCGTACTCCGTACTTTTGTTTCTAAGTTGAACTTGTACGGATTTGGAAATCGCCATAAAATATAATTAGCTGAACTTGCACGGATTTGAAAATCGCCATAAAATATATGAAGTTGGTAAGTATTAAAATGTTGATTAAGTATTTATAAATTTATTTAATTACAAATTAAATATAAATTATTTCCTTGGTTTTCATTACTATAATTTAAATAATAATAGTAAGGGATAGTGGTTTTTTGTGTGGATATTATGTGTGCTAAAATGGTATTCTGGTTTTGGAGTAAAACATAAAATTGTTTTTTGGGGTTGGTTGCAGATGTGGGAGGGGTTAGTGGACGTTTTATCATTATAATGTTGAAACTCTAAACATGGTGGGAGATTCTAAGAATGTAATAAAACACTTGGTTCTAAACACTTCTCCATTAAATGCTCTTATGAATTCGATACTAAAGTGGGAAAATAAGCTGCATCGCGAATCAATTAAATGCTCAGAGGTATAGCAGTCACAATTGCAGAGAAAAGAGATCCGCAAGAACTGGGTTTGGAACCAAGGTTTGTAGTTGGTCGTGGATTCTGGGTTTCAAGAGAAGGGAGGATCCCTTTCACAACCATCGATGAGAAAGGCATGAGGATTAAACCCCAAGTACTTCGTAGGGACTTTGCAACTTGAAGTTTATGTGCGTGATAGAGCGTAGAGGGTCAAAGCTTCAGTTCAAGTCCCGGCGAGGATTCACCGGATTTGTGGGGGTATTACCGCTAGATTTTAACCAAGGACATATCGAATCAGAGGGTTAAGCCAAGAGTGGAAGGTAAGAAAGTTTGGGGAAAGTCGGCCGCTTGGGAGAAACCAGGTAAGCAAGTGTGAAATTTCCAAGCCCGAAGTCCGGCGACATGGCCTCAACATGTCACTGATGACGCGGGACACAATGGATGTGTGCCTGTCGCGCGAGTTAAGAACCTTTTGTAAGATAGAAATGTAAAGAATGTGACGTATGTCACCGCTTGGATTGACCGCTGCGGTGGCTTTGTGTCTTGCCACTGGTTAATCTCTGTGTGGTGGCACAAGGTAGTTAAACATGGAAAAGAAGTTAGCTAGACGGACTACATTAGCGAGGAGAACGGCTGTACGACGTATAATTCTACGTATGGGTCCCAATAACCAAAACCCATCGCTTCCCGGCGGGTATGTGTCGCAGACAATTGCGTAAACAATTCCATGGCTTAATCCAAAATCGCCAACCCATGTCCCTGCAATTTTAAAAGTACTAAAGTTAATGTGACGTTTTCATTATTTATTAGTTCAAGCATGGAGACCATGCACCCCAGTGGACGTGTGGGTACTCTAATCCTAAGGTCTAGAGAGATTCTGGTACTCCGTGAGTAAATTCAGGTTTCGGGCCAGACTGAATGCAGAACCCCGGAGGTCTGAAGTTAATCTCATCGCTGATCTGGAGAAGGTAATGCGGCAACCGATACCGGCCAACCGAAGATTGGGCACTCCCGAAGGTTAGAGAGTATGGACAACCCAGAACTCTCTAAAGCCCTGAGTTCCTAATAAATCCCAACCGCTAGTTTTGAGGAAGTCAGAGACCTTTGATCCACCCACTTCGCCGGTTCGCCAATTTGTTGTTCTAGAGAAATAAGGTAACGGCAGCAAGAGCTTCGGTGCCGAAGTTCCGTGAGTCCTAAGATCCTGGCTCGGATAAGCACCTATCCGATAGTGTCGGTCATGACCGTGGTCACATGCAAATTGAGGGATGAAGAAAAAGCAATAGTGCCCGAAAACCATGTTAAAGAAGGGAAAAGGGGTTAGAAAGAAAGCTCTATGGGTTTCAATCGGTTCAAACTCTAATCAAAAAGAGGTAATCAAGACTTGGGAAATTTTTGATAGGGTCCAAAAAATATCTAATATCCAGAAAATAGATCAACTGCACAAGGAATTCATCAAATAAAAAACACAAGTTTTAGAGGATCATAGCTTTTTGCTCAAAGCTCATAATTGAGAAGGAAGCACATTGAAAAGATCTCAAAGATTCCAAGTATTCATCTATATTTGAGGATTGAACAACTTAGATCACACGAATTGTGACAAGATATTTTGTGACCATAAAAGCAAAAGTTGTGCATATAATACCAAAATGCTACATCGTGGTTCTAGCTAAAAAAAATTGTTGTATGTCCATTTTTAGATGTAATGGTTACATTTTAAAAAAAAATTAAAAAATGCTAGAGATGTCTACATATCGAAGAAAGAAGGACATGGATGATTCTTCATTTGCATTGAAATATTTAAAAAGTCATCAGATCGACGTTGTCTAATAGCAAAGCATGGAAACCCTGAATAAAATTATTGTTTGGGGAAGACAATCCAGGTTACAATATTTTCACATCAAATGTGAATGCTAGGTGGACAAATCCACCGGCGATACATGATAATGCATGAACCATAAGTTCATATGGAGATGCAAAGCATGGGGAATAAGGAAGGTTTTATGGAATATGAAAGAGCTTGGATATAAGATGTGACATCTCCAAATATCGCACCCACAGATTGGAGGTATCACCTCCATTATTGCTAACA
Organism: Picea sitchensis; assembly: GCA_010110895.2. Lineage (NCBI taxonomy): Eukaryota > Viridiplantae > Streptophyta > Pinopsida > Pinales > Pinaceae > Picea > Picea sitchensis. Next base: position 31,997 of record SNQJ01S0021167.1, on the reverse strand, counting down.
AATTGTGCAATGGAAGCATGGCATGAAGGTCATCAACTATGGAATGACAGAAGTTGATTTTGCCGCTAGGGTTGAAAAATCAGATGGGTCAAGTCATGAGAAAATAATGATTCATCAAGATAATACCAGCGCTGATATGATCAGTCATGGAAAGGCTAAACCAAATTGCTTCAAGAAAGAAGTTGGTGCTAACTATCCAAGGTTACTTAGAGAAAATGACTGGAAATATAATTGGGTCATGAAGGAATTGGATCAGGGATCCAAATAATGGGGAATGATGAAAAATTAATATCAACATTGGCCATGTGGTGGAAAGTATGCAGCAGACAAGGAAAACCCTCGGATGGAGTCAAGTTGGATGAACATCCTAATATAATGTAGAAGAAGAAAATGGTTCTAAGCATGTTTTTGAATGTAGAGGAGATGTAGGCCTCGACAAGATGTCATCTTAAGTGACATAGAGCCATGAGTGACAAACCAAAAGGTTGGAGGTATCACTTGAAGCTATGATGGTAAGGTGAAACACGTACTTTCAGTTAATTCTATGCATTTAGCAAAGGAGGCATATGTGCATCCTTACAATATGCTATAGATTGCCTAGGCAAGTCAAGTTTGAGGCTAGTTGGCAAAGGAAAGAGAGAGTACAACAAAACCTCAAGTACTAAAGTATTTAGTCAAGGAAAGGGATGAAGAAGTTCAGTCCTCAAGAGTAATTGAATGTTGAAGAATCTAGAGTCTATAAAACAGCTTGGTTTGGAATTTAATTCATCAAAGTACGAGTTGGTATAGTAGGATCCAAGAGAAAAATGAAAGATGAAGGTTAATATCAGCTTAGTTCGTGACTATAAATGAAAAATCATCCAAGAGTGATTTGGCTAGAAAGTACTCAGGTCAGAACTAATCATGTACAATGACTACAATGAGAGCACAAGAAGATCTAGGAATCCAGGAAGAATTGTAGACTTTTGGGATCAACAAGGAAAAGTTTTACAAGGAGAAAGAAGTTGCTGCAATTTCTATGGCAGGAAGTATGTTATGTCTTGTTGGGTCAGCCAGAGGAAAGAATGCTTGAATGTTTTCAAGTGTTGTTGGTGATGTTGTTGCATATGGAAGGAAGCAAGAGAAAGTTGAAGTGTTGGTTATAAGTCTGATAAAAGAAGTATGAAAACTTCTATTGTTATCAACCATTCAAGTAGCATCAAATTTATTAACGACATGCATGCATGTCTGAGTTTTTATTACTCTTATTGCATAATTGCTGAAGGAAATTCAGGTAAGAATTTTCCGTCGATTGAATTTTTATGATACACAGGATGGTATTATTTGAATGCATTAACATGAATAAGATACTACTAGATGTGGTAAAGGCTAGAGGCTTGTTATAGTTATCAAATATTTTTATCTTTTGAATGCATACACTGACATAATAGAATGTTATGTTAATTTGGTTATGGGCTAATAAACAAAGAAAATAAAAGATAAGAACTTGTTATAGGAATGAATGCCAGTAAAGCTAGTCATGTATGAGACCAGAAAATGGTTGGATATGGAAAGGTTATAAACCACACAGGTACTAAAAGCTTCCTGCTTCTAAATAAAATTTGGACTGCAACCTTTCTGCTAACACCAATGAGCACCACTGAATTATATTCTTAGTGTAGTGTTCGGGTCGAAAAGGAAGACATCCAATTAATTGGGAAGACAATAGGAAGTGTGTGGGGAATGTGTCAAGACATTGGCCAAAATTCCAATTTATGGATGGTGAGATACATGATTGAGATAAAGAGCATTATGTAATTCAATGCAAGATGCATTGAATAAATATGCATTGAGAATTTCACTCATGCATGGTAAGTGATATAATTGTATACTTAAATGCATTTTGTAAGTATATGCATATATATTATGGCATGGGAATAATTGTTACTAACAACTGAAATGTTGTTAACCCATGAAGTTGAGGACATTTAGGAGTTGATAGAAATTGCAACAGGGAAGTTGCAAGTCAAGTAGTCACGTAAGCATTGACTACAAAACATTTCTTGTTCAGGAAAATAAGTAATGAACTTAGAGATATTATTGTGAACATGCATATGCATAGAATGACAAGTCATTCTATTTTATTAAATTGTTGGGTAATTGTGATTTCCTTGGTTTTCATTACTATAATCTAAATGATAATAGTAAGGGATAGTGTTTTTCTTGTGTGGATATTATGTGTGCTAAAATGATATTTTGGTTTTAGAGTAAGACATCAAATTGTTTCTTGGAGTTGCAGATGTGGGAGGGATTAGTGGACGTTTTATGGCAAGGTTTGAAGATTTCCACTAATTATAACATCGAAACTCTGAACATGGTGGGAGATTCTAAGAATGTAATAAAACACTTGGTTCTAAACACTTTTCCATTAAATGCTCTTATGAATTCGATACTAAAGTGGGAAAAGAATAAATCCAAAAACTTCTTCAAAGTTAACTTCTATTGCATAAGGGGGGCAAAGAAAGAATCCAAAAACTTTTTCAAAGTTAACTTCTATCACATAAGGGAGAAGTAACTTTTCCAGGATTAACTTCTATTGCATAAGGGAGGCAAAGAAAGAATCCAAAATCTTTTTCAAAGTTAACTTCTATCACATAAGGGAGAAGTAACTTTTTCAAGGTTAACTTCTATCACATAAAGGGATAATTTTTTCATAAAGGTCAAAACACGTATTTTTCACTTATGGTGTATGGTATGGAGTGTAATGTGAAATGACTACTTCTCCTTACTCACATTCACAACAATCCATCTCCGCATGCTTTTGAAGCTACGTGAGGACTTTCCCCTTGGCATTATGGGATTATGGCCCCGAATTCTTGCATTCCACGGAAGGGGATTTTGGATCTGAATTCACATTCATAGCCATCCAACTTCTCACGATTTTGAATCTACAAGAGGTATTTACCCTTAGCATTGTGGGATTATGGCTCCAAATTCTAGCATTCATGAGAGTGAGATTATGGCTCTGAATTATGGCATTGAAGAGATAATGAATTGGGTAGAAAAATTCTGGCTTGGTTTGGTGAATTTCGTCATTGTGAGTTGGTTTGTCTGTCAGGTCCTCTTTCGGAAATTAGGAAAGCCACCATCCACCATCATTTCCTTTTGTTCTCTCAGAGACATATTTACCATAGGAGTTTGTTTCTTGCCTTAATTGAGGGGACTTCTCAGAGGTTTTACCTGGAGAGGTCTCTTTCTCTAAATCTTGTCTTCGTGAATTTTTGGACGTCTTGGGGATTGTTTCTATGATTTGGTTCATGGTCCGGATTGTTTGGACATCATTTGGGACTTGAAGATTTCAATTCTATCTAATTGGTTTGTTAGTTTATGGAGTTCTACTGGTTCAATCGGCTTCTCATATGAGGCTTTATGGCTTTCTTTGCTAATCCCAAACAATATGCCTCTATCTGTAGTGTTTTGGGACTCGAGGAACTTGTGGGAGACTCGTTGGCAACAATCGATATCTTTTATTTCCAATTAGACCACGAAGTTTCTAGAAATGTGGAGGATTCGACAGTAGAAATAAGCATATAGTCATTATAGATTATTTGAAATCTAACAGTGATTTGGTTCACTCATAGTAAGCTCTGTGTTCAATGCTTGCAATTGAAGGTTCTCTTTGGCTCAACCAACCTGCACCAACTTACAGACCAAGAATAACATACATGGGTGCAGGAGGACGTTGACTTGAGTGCAGGATCTACTTCATAGAATTGGAATCAATTGACCACGTGGAAGAGGACTACTCGGAAACCTCGAGAAATATGACGGGTGAAAGAGGAGAGGTGACACGTAGATTTTTAAAACTAGCAGATTTGGACATGTTTTGAGAGAAGCTTGGGAGCAGTGTTGCTCCTTAAAAAGAAACCTCGAGTGTAATTGGAGTTAGGGTAAATCTATCATATTTGGTAGAATATACATTTCACTTAAAATGTTTATTAAAACAATATAACTAGAATACCCCTAAGCTTTACCCCTAAGCTGGAAAATGTGAATGTCAAACTAATTTGAGGGGAGTTTTCATATTAATGTTGTTAATTGGAATTATGAAGATATTGCAATTTAAATGATCATATTTGAGGTTAGTTCACTATTTTGATGAAGACCTTTTACAATAACTCTCAAATTGTTGAAAAGATTATATGTTTTGAAAATAGAGAGTGTGAATCTTTTGATCTATAAATTGTCGTGGATATTCCATTGGAACAGTTCGTCACAACAAATCTGGCAAATAAAACTAAAATCTACACTATGAAGGCTAAATTTCTTTAGATTCCAGAATATTTAGTTACTGATTTTTTGCTTATGCATGAAATAAAGAACAATAAAGCACAATCACACACCATCCACAAAATAACACAAATATTTTCTTTGGGAAACCCTTACAGGAGAAAACTCAGTTAGAAAGTGAGGCTGCTCTATCCTCTTTTATGGTATGGATGTAATGAAAGTACAAAGGAGAAGACAATCTCTATGGAGTTACCTGAAACCTATGGTCTGTTAGGATACGACAAAACATTAGCCCCCTCTGTTATTCTCTCTAATTTATCGCTCTTAGATTCTCTTCTCAACTATGGAACAAAATACAATAGTATAGAATGGAACCTCCTCTCCTCCTAGTGGCCCGATATTTAACATAGCCCGATAGCCCTCTAAGGGTAGGTTTTTTACTTCCTCAACCCTCAATTGTGATATTTTTTTGGACCTTCTAGAAACTTCTTGAATGTATATATTTGGTCAGCCTCATATGCATGAGTAATGGGGGGTGATGTGGCATCGTCTCGTACCATGGTGGTCAACATGATAGGTCAACTTGCAAGAGGCATAACATTTGCATATGAACTTCAATTGACGTGATTTTTGCATTGTTGGAAAGGTCTCGATGTGTAGAATATCGCCATATGGTCCAAGCTACCATGAGAAAGTTTTAACCCAAAAAAATGTCATTTGATGCCTCAAAATGGCCCTAGAAGGTTCCACACCCTAATTTTCCAAATTGAGACCTACCATTAAAATGGTCCTACAAGCTGATTCGTCCATTTTTTCGACTCTAAAAAGATCAAGATATATGAGAAACAATATAATGATCCAATATGGATCATCTTCAAACTCGAGAAATATATATATATATATATTCATTCTAAGTTAAGTTCTATAATTAATTATATGATCTTTAAGCTATGAATTTATTTTAAAGATGATAATGAAGATTATGATGATGGTGACTAAATTTAAAAATAATATGTTTTGGTGGATACAAAAATTTAATAATAATATTTGCATTCATGGATTAAAATTTTATAAAATAATATTTGGTTGTCATGAAATTCTATAATCAAATGTAAGATTGTTAAGTTACAATGATGATGAAAAAATCAATTTGTTTTATCGAATTTTATGAAAGGTAAGAAAACACTTAGTTAACTTTAAAATTTTATTTCTATATGAAAAAACTTTAAAAGAAGTGTTTCTTAATTACCATATATTTTATTAACTAAAAATATATATAAACATTGATATATTAATAACGTAAATCTAGTTAAATATAAAAATATATAATTCTAGGATAAATTTGAAAATAAAGATATTTAATTACAATAAAAATTACAAATATGAGATATATAATTCCAAAGCAAATTACAAATTTTAAATTAAAGATGCATAATTCCAAATCAAAATACAAATTTGGAAAAGAAAAAATACACTATATAATTCTAAGATAATTTATAAATTTTAAAATAAAAATATTTGATTCCACCACAAATTAGAAATCTAAGAATAAAAATCTTTAATTCAAGGAAAATACAACTTACAAATATGTAAACAAAATATTTATGTTAGAAGATATTTATGACGAAAATAAGTCATCTCTCTCTCAACACATTTTTATATGGTTCCAAAGATTCACCTCAATTTGCAAAAAATAAGACTCTTCTTATTAAAAAGGGCCATCACATGAATGATTCAATGAAAATAGGGAAATTTTATATACAATAGGTTATGCTTATTATTTCATCCATTAGATTGTTTTTTTAATAAGTTATGGTCTCTAGCCGTTACATTGCTTATAGTAGCGTGGGATATGACGTCACAAGAAACCAAATTTTTGAAACCCACGTTCTAGGAAACCATTTTTTTTTAAAGAAAACACATGATCTAATTTTGGAGAGAGGCACATAAATTCGAATTCTGGTTCGACCATAGTGTCATTGTCACTTGTTATTCAAGTGACAAAACACATTCTATCTGGCGATTCGGTCAGGGTTTTGATTGCAATACTTTTTTCTCTTTCAATTCCATAGATTGCCAGTGTATTTTTGTTTTTTTTCAGTGTTTTGTTTTGTTATGTTGGAGAAGACATTGAGAATAAATTGTACATATCCTTCTTGAAATTTGCAAAGAATCGAAATCTGAATAGCACATATGCGAGCAAATTCCGTGAAGATTTCGTGTAAATTTTGTAAGGAATTTCTTGCAATATGTTTGAACTNTGATTGCAATACTTTTTTCTCTTTCAATTCCATAGATTGCCAGTGTATTTTTGTTTTTTTTCAGTGTTTTGTTTTGTTATGTTGGAGAAGACATTGAGAATAAATTGTACATATCCTTCTTGAAATTTGCAAAGAATCGAAATTTGAATAGCACATATGCGAGCAAATTCCGTGAAGATTTCGTGTAAATTTTGTAAGGAATTTCTTGCAATATGTTTGAACTTTGAATGAATCCATTGCATGGCATCAGGGTTCGATTGATCATCTATACGAAGGGTTCTGAAGAGGTCGAGCAATTCGTGGTTGGATTCTCTGAATCAACTTAAGCACACGTTGGCCATGTTTGGTACTATATATATTTTTATTTTAGGTTCGAGTTTAAAA
>SNQJ01S0021167.1:818-17937 GCA_010110895.2 Picea sitchensis | reverse complement strand
TATTCAAATAGACACAAATTCTTTCATATGATGTGTAGCGTCTCTGCTTGGTTGCCTCAGAGGATTTGACATATATACCAATGGTGTTGCCTATGCCTGCTAGAACTTCTTCCAACCAGAATTCCTGGGGAAGAGAATACAACCTGATCCAGACCGGCGCTGAACTTTTCCGTCCAGAATCTCAAGAAGAGTCCCGCCGAGTTGAAAAAATAGGGTCCTCCATCAAAGATACGGTTTCTGTCTTCTAGATTGTGGAGGATGATCGTGAAAAAACCCTTCGATCCCAGTTGGAGGTCATAGTGACCTTTTGGTCTCCACCAATACTGTATCCATTTAACTAGATCTCGCTCCGAGGGCCATAGCCCTAGAAACTTTCCGATCAGGGCATTATCTCTCATGTATTGTTTCTGCTCCTCTATACCGGGCGAGTTTATGACATATTTTGGGGCCTGTGGTGCTTGCGGAATGCACTTACTGGGGATCCAAGGGGCCGAGGCGCTTGCAGAGGTATTTTCCTTGACCGGGTCCATATCCGTGTCCCGATTCTTGAATGTTCCATCGACTAGCAGCTGCGCGCGCATCTCCGAAGGCGTTTCAAAGGTTGGCCTCCTTACTTTGTTTGTTGGATCTTCATTTGCCGTGACACGGCTGTAGGAGATGCCATTCGGCGCCCCCCCTGGCTATGCGTAAGCCCCTGCGGGGCCGCCATCTTGTAGGCACAGTCCTCTGCGGCTGTTAGTGCCTAAACCCTAGCTTCAGAGCTCTATTACACTTCATTTCGAAAAAAAATTGTGAAGAATTTTAGTGGTTTTTCTATGAATGGATTTTTTTGTCAATTATATTGGATATTTTTTTTTTGTAACTAGGGGAATCGGTAACAATGATAGTATCGTACTCGCGTGACACGGGGTCGAATCCTGTCGGCTGCCTTATAACCCCTAGGGAGAAACACACAGCCCGCAAGCATGCCCTTCGAGTAAATCGGGGTGAGAATCGACCTTGAGACCTCTTTTTACATATTTCCTTCCATTTACATGGCACTTGCCAATCGATCTACACCCATGCGGGCTCAATTATATTGGATAATATTATAAAGGAACTCTTTCAATTCTTTCAATAGGCTGGGAAAGAACCATCTTGTTGGTACATTACAGGGATTGCAGGATGTGATTGCACTTCTATCAAGTTTGCCCTTCTTAATTTAAAACCTAAAATGAGTTCCATAGGTTTTTAGGAGTTAGTTCATGGAAGAAGATTTTTGTCCACGTGACTGAGAATGAGCATACCTTTAAGCTTGACTATGAGGAAGGGATGCTTGTAGAAATTGTGCGGCATCGCCTAGAATCACTTGTTGGCTTTCCCATTGATGACCAACTACTAATGGCATTCGCCACATTCAAAAAATGGACCGAAAACAAAGGATAGATGATAGATGATAGATATATGTCGTGGTAGGTGGTATTGACACTAGACAGTATTGGTTGACAGGTTTTGAGTTCTTGACAGGTTTAAAGAAAGAGATCTTTCTATGTACATGCCTTCTACATAATTTAAATATTGTTAATTTTTTTAAATGAAAATGGTAATAAATAAGAGAAAGATACATAAATAACAATGATATTACATTAGGTTAGTTTAATATGTTTGAAACAACAATTTTTAAGGTGAAGATGGTATTTAAAGAGTTTCCATGAAGATATTTAAAAAAAAAAAAATCATTATTAAGTGAAGAGGATAATATTTTTTTTTTCAACCATTTAAACTAAATCCAATATATATATATAAACGGAGTTCATCTTTTCACGCACAATAAACATCCAAGTAAGCTTGATTCACCTCATACACTTAAACGAAGAAATAAGGTTTGTAGATACCTTGTAAAGGGTAGACATTGTCCGAAAGATACATTAACAATATTCAAAAATCATATCCAACAAAATGTAGATAAAGGACGAGCATGCTTCTCAAAATTTGAACCTAAATCATTATCACAAAAACCACGCTAAATTTTCTGGAAACCCCAATGCAAGAATGATAACATATATTCTAATTTTCCAGTTGAGGTTAACAGTTGAGAAATGAATAAACAATAACATAGAGCTTTATATAATGTCGCTCCTTTCAAAAACAGTAACACAAAAAGGATTATCAAAGTTACAAGTATTTGGAGATTTTATATAAATGCTGGATTGGATTAACAATCATTGAAAAATTGATAATAGATTTCTTAACCCTATCATGACTTTGTGGAGGGAAAGGGAAATTTTGAAGAAATCTCCTTTGCTTATGTTTACGGAGATTTCAATACAATAGCATATCAAATATTGATCCGGATTTTATGAGCAGAACAAAATAAATATAGATTATTAATAAATTCTTAGCACAAAATAACAAAGATACAATAAAATTGGTTTTCTATTCAATAATGAAATAAGTTGAAACTGTAAAATGCAACGGAAACAAACTTGCTGGAATGGTGGCGACTTATCTCTGAGAAGAGATGTGAAGGTTGCGCTCATTCACAAGAAAAACATTACGATGAGGCTCTTATAAATACTAGTCATTTTTAAAATTTAATTTAATTGATTTTGATCTTATAAATACTAATCAAAATATCCATAAAATAGTATGCTTAAATAATTACTTATTATAGTTTTTCATAAAATATTTTAAAAGTAGTTTTAATATTTAAAATTTTATCTTTTAACGTCATTGAATTAGAAAATAAATTAAAATATATATATAATTATAAGTAAACAAATTATAATAAAAAAATATTTATTTAATATAATGTACAAATACTATATATACATTAAATTAAATTAGTCAAAATTCAACAACTTATATTTCAAAATTCTTAAGCCCTATTTCAAGTGCAACTCAACTTATTAAATCAATAAATTACATAGATATGTATTTACAAAATGAGTAGACCTAATGATTATGAATATGTATTTTCTCTTCTAAAACTACATATTCAAATCTAAAGAAGATAAGTTATGTACATCTCTATATACTTTAACAATCAAATCCTTGTGGAAAAACTCATACACTAATTTGATACGTAACTTGACATATCCTTAAAATTTTATTATTATTATTATCATCATCATCATAAAAAAACCTTAAATTTATTATTATTATTATTATAAAAAACCTCTTTAATTATTAAATTAAAGAAACCCAACCACTACACACAAGTCAAGTAATTTACAACCACTTTGAATAAAATTGAATGAAAGATTTAAAATATTGCCAACATACATAGTACACGACAGACACTCCAATTTGTAATAATCCAATACATACTTCAAGTCATTTCGGCCTTATCCTTTGAACCTGACCAAACTCATTATAAGTTCTCCAATCTAAACAATGTAGTTGTATTTTATTGTGACATTTGGTGAAATATAAATTATTATAACTTAGAGACTTATCATAACTTATTATTAAAATGAGTTTCAAAAATCCGCATGTATTCATTGGCACGACAACCTCTGGTTGGCAGAATCTTTGAACAATTGCATTGGCAGTGCAAAATGATAGACGCCTTGCACTTGCGTACTCCGTACTTTTGTTTCTAAGTTGAACTTGTACGGATTTGGAAATCGCCATAAAATATAATTAGCTGAACTTGCACGGATTTGAAAATCGCCATAAAATATATGAAGTTGGTAAGTATTAAAATGTTGATTAAGTATTTATAAATTTATTTAATTACAAATTAAATATAAATTATTTTCTTGGTTTTCATTACTATAATTATGTCGAAAGGTGTATATTTATTGATAATGGACATATTTAATAGGTTTTTAGTGCTTAATCGGTTTTGTATGGACAAGATTAAATATTGATGGAATATTCTTAGTCGTCCCAATAAATCAATGGTTGTGATGTCAACCACTAACTTCCTCACTATTTCCGTGCGTTTCATTTTATGACCACGTTTCATTTTACCAGCCACAAGTTTGGGGGATTGAAAAACGAAATGGCGTTGGATGGGGGAATGACTCAGACATTTGATCGGGAAAATCGTGGAGCAAGTAGAGCATTCGGTCGCGGATCGAATTCGTAAAAGAGCCTTTTTCTTTAAAAAGTTTTATTATTTCTCCTTAACGAATAAAGAGAAGTTTTTCGGTGCTCAAAACCCTGGCGTGACGATAGAGTTTCGGCTTTCGTTGAAGCGTTCAAAGGTTTTCCTCTGAATTTGAGTGGAAGCGTGGATTCATAGTGAGCATAACCTGTTTTTAGTGTGTTTTTGAACAATGGACACTGTTTTTTTTCGGGTTCAGGCCCGATGTTCTGTGAATTTATTGGCGTCGTAGTTTGAGTTGGTCTGTAAAGGTTGCATTGACGGTTGTGGATCGATTATTTTGTTAAAATTGAGGAATCTTTGCGGTGGTTGGAAGGTTAGGATTCATTGCCGATGAAGGGACCTGGTTTGTTGAAATGTGGAGGAGGTAGGGGCATTCTTGCTGATTTCCAAGGGTGTGGTGCTGATTTCCAAGGGTGTGGGTTTATGTTAGGAGGTGGTGTACGTCGAACCTTTCGGTGTTTACCAGCCACGAGTTTGTGGTTGTGCTAGTCTAAATGATAATAGTAAGGGATAGTGGTTTTTTGTGTGGATATTATGTGTGCTAAAATGGTATTTTGGTTTTGGAGTAAATAATAAAATTGTTTTTTGGGGTTGCAGATGTGGGAGGGGTTAGTGGACGTTCTATGGCAAGGTTTGAAGATTTCCACTAATTATAACGTCGAAACTCTAAACATGGTGGGAGATTCTAAGAATGTAATAAAACACTTGGTTCTAAACACTTCTCCATTAAATGTTCTTATGGATTCGATATTAGAATGGGAAAATAAGCGTACTGCAAATCTGAATTAAATGCTCAAGAGGTATAGGGGTTCAAGAACGATTGCAGAGAAAAGAGACTGCAGTAACTGTGGGTTTGGAACCGCAAGGTTTGAAGTTGGGTCGGGGGATCTGTTCAGGAGAAGGAGGATCCTTCACAACCATCAGATCTGGAGAAAGGTGCATGAGGATTAACCCCTAAGTACTTCGGACTTCACGACTTCGGTGAAGTTTATGTGTGATAGAGCAGAAAGGGTTAAAGCTCGAAGTTCCGAAGTCCCGAAGAGGATCTACATCATAGATCTATTGGAGGGGGGGGGGTGATTACCATTGGATTTGACCAAGGACGTATCAGAATCGTAGGGTTAAGCCAAGAGCAGAAGGTAAGAAAGTTTGGGAGTTCGGCGTTTAGGAGAAACGAGGTATGCTAAGGTGAAATCTCCCCAAGCCCGAAGTCCCGAAGTGACATGGCCTGCTGATGTCACTAGGGATGACGTGGACACATGGGATGTGTGCCCTGTGTCAGTGAGTTAAGAACCTTTGTAAGATAGAAATGCAGTTAGAATGTGACATCTGTCACCTGCCTAATTGGACTGCGTGTAGGCTTTGTGTGTCCTGCCACTTGGCACTCTGGGTGGTGGCACAAGGTAGTTAAACTTGGCGAAGAAGTTAGCTACATCGGGGCTACATTAACTTTAATCACAATCTATCAAGATCGATGGCCGGGAGGCATTGCGGAGATCGAAGTTGCACGACAGATAATTCTATAGGGCAGTCCCACAATCCAAACCACGGTTTCCCAGAAGGGGTACATGTCAGCATGGGGACAATTGCAAAACGTTCGACAGGTTACTCCAAAACCACCAACCCATGTCCCCGCAATTTGAAAAGTACTAAAGTTGATGTGAGGTTTTCAGTATTTATTAGTTCAACCACGGAGACTGTGCGCCCCAGTGGACACGTGGTGCCTAATCCCAAGGTCCAGAGAGTTGGTACTCCAGAGGAATTATGTTTCAGTTGCGTTGAGTCGAGAACTCCTGGAGGTCGGAGTTAATCTCGACCGTTGATCGGGAGAAGGTACCTGGCAACCGATACCACAGTCCGAAGAATGGGCACTCCCAAAGGTTGGAGAGTATGGACAACCCAGAACCTCTGAAGCCCAGAGTTCTGTAATAAATACGAACCGTCAGTTTTTTAGGAAGTCGTAGACCTTTGATCCACTCCACTTCGTGAAGTTCGCCAATTTGTTGCTTGGGAGAAATAAGGCACGAAGTAGCAAGAGCTTTTGAAGCCGAATTTCTGGAGCCTCGAAGATCTCAAGGCTTCGGATAAGAACCTATCCGATAGCACTGGGTCACAGCCCGTGGTCACATGCAATTGAGGGATGAAGAAAAAGGGCTAGTGCCCAAAAACTATGTTAAAGAAGGGAAAAGGGGTTAGGAAGGAAGCCGATGGCTTTCGTCTGGTTCAAACCTGCATCAAAAGAGGTATTGAAGACCTGGGAAATTTTTGATAGGGTCCAACAAAGATCTAAGAGCCATTAGCTCAGAGAAAAGAGATCAATTGCACAAGGAATTCATCAGATAAAAAACACAAGTTTTAAAGGATCATAGCTTTATGCTCAAAGCTCAGAATTGAGCAAGGAAGCAGTCATTGGAAAGATCTCGGAAAGAGGATTCCAAGTATTCATCTATATTTGAGGATTGAGCAGCTTAGATCACATGAAGTCAGACAAGATATTTTTGGTGACCATAAAAGAAAAAATTGTGCATATAATACCAAAATGGTATATCGTGGTTCTAACTAACAAAAATTGTTGTACGTCCGTTTTTAGATGTAATGGTTACATTTAAAAAAAAAATTTTAAAATGCTAGAGATGTCTACAGATCGAAGAAAGAAGGACATGGAAGATTCTTCATTTGCATTGAAATATTTAAGAAGTCATTGGATCAGATGTTGGGTTCAATAAGCAACATGGAAACCCCAAATGAAATTCTTGTTTGGGGAAGACAATCCAGGTGACAATATTTTCACATCAAATGTGAATGCTAGGTGGAGAAAGCCATCTGTGATACATGATAATGCATGAACCATAAGTTCATATGGAGATGCAAAGTATGGGAATAAGGAAGGTTTTATGGAATATGAAGGAGTTTGGAGATAAGATGTGACATCTCAAATACTCCCGGTCCTACAATTGGAGGTAGCACCTCCATTGTGCCTAACAAAGTGTGCAATGGAAGCATGACATGAAGGTCATCAAATATGGCATGGCAGAAGTTGATTTTTCCAGTCAGGTTGAAAAATCAAATGGATCAAGTTAGGAGAAAATAATGATTCATCAAGATAATACCAGTGTTGATAGGATCAATCATGAAAAGGCTAAATCAATTTCTTAGAGAAAGAAGTTGGTGTTAACTATCAAAGGTTACTTAGAGAAAATATTTGGAAAATATAATTGGGTCATGAAGGAATTGGATCAGAGGAGGATCCAAGTAATAGGAGAATGCTGAAAATTAATATCAACATAATATGTGGTGGAAAGTATGCAAAGTAGACAAGGAAAAACTCATGGATGGATTCAAGTCCATGAACATCCTAAGATAATTGAAGAAAAAAATGGTTGTAAGCATGGTTTTGACTGCAGGGGAGATGGTGTCTGACAAGATGTCGTTTTAAGTGACATAGAGCCATGAGTGACAAGCCAAAAGGTTGGAGGTATCACTTGAAGCTATGATGGTAAAGTAAAAGAAGTAATTTCATTTGATTCTATGCAATTGGAAAAAGGGGCATATGTGCATCCTTACAATATGCTATAGATTTCCTAGGTAAGTCAAGTTTGAGGCTAGTTGGTAAAGGGAAGAGAGATAGAGAAAACCTTAAGTACTAAAGTATTTAGTTAGGAAAATGGATGAAAAGTTCAGTCCTCAAGAGTAAGCTGGATGTTGAAGAATCTAGAGTCTATAAAACAACTTGGTTTTGAATTTTAATTCATCCAAGTACAAGTTGGTATATGATAGTAGGATCTAGGGAATAAATGAATGTTGAAGGTTAATATCAGCTTATTTTGGGACTATAAATGAAAAAATCATCCAAAGTGATTTGGCTAGAAAGTACTTAGGTCAAAACTAATCATGTGCAGTGACTACAATGAGAGCATGAAGATTGAGGAATCCATGAAAGAATTGTAGACTTCTAGGATCAACAAGGAAAAGAAAGTTTACAAGGAGAAAAGTTGTTGCAATTTGTGGCGGTAAGTATGTTATGGCTTGTTGGTTCATCCAGAGGAAAGAATGCTTGAATGTTTTCAAGTGTTTTTGATGATGTTGTTACATATGGAAGGAATCAAGAAAGTTGAAGTGTTGGTTATAAGTTTGATAAAGAAGCATGAAAACTTCTATTTCCATCAGACATTCAAATACATCAAATTTATTAATGGCAGTTATGCATGTATGAGTTTTTATTATTTGAATGCATTAACATGAATAAGATACTACTAAATGTGGTAAAGGTTAGAGGCTTGTTATAGTTATCAAATCTTTTTAGCTTTTGAATGCATACTGCGACATGATAGAATGTTATGTTAATTTTGGTTATGGAGAATTTGATAAACAAAGAAAATAAAGATAAGAACTTGTTGTAGGAATGAATGCCAGTAAAGCAAATCATGTATGAGACTAGAACATGGTTGGATATGGCAAAGTATGGATATGAAAAGGTTATGAACCACGGTACTAAAAGCTTCCTACCTCTAAATACAACTTGAATTTTAACTTTTACTTTAACACCAGTAGAGAACCACATAATTATATTCTTGGTGTAGTGTTAGGGTCAGAAAGGAAGGCATCCAATTAATGTGGAAGACAATAGGAAGTGTGTGGGGGAATGTGTCAAGACATTGGCCAAAATTCCAACTTATGGATGGTGAGATGCATGATTGAGATAAAGAGGCATTCTATAATTCAATGCAAAGATGCATTGAATAAATATGCGTGAGAATTTCACTCATGCATGGTAAGTGATATAATTGTATACTTAAGTAGGTGGAATGCATTTTGTAGATACATGCATATATATTATGGCATGGGAATAATTGTTACTAACAGTTGAAATGTGGTTAAATCATGAAACTAAGGACATTTTAGGAGTTGATAGAAGTACCCAGCGAGGGGAAAGTTGCAAGTCAATTAGTCACATAAGCATTGACTACAAAACATTTCTTGTTCAAAAAAATAAGTAATGAACTTAGAGATGTGTGTGTGAACATGCATATGCATAGAATGACAGTCATTCTATTTTATTAAGTGTTGGGTAATTGTGATTTCCTTGGTTTTCATTACTATAATCTAAATGATAATAGTAAGGGATAGTGTTTTTCTTGTGTGGATATTATGTGTGTTGAAATGATATTTTGGTTTTGGAGTAAGACATAAAATTGTTTCTTGGGGTTGCAGATGTGGGAGGGGTTAGTGGACGTTTTATGGCAAGGTTTGAAGATTTCCACTAATTATAACGTCAAAACTCTGAACATGGTGGGAGATTCTAAGAATGTAATAAAACACTTGGTTCTAAACACTTCTCCATTAAATGCTCTTATGAATTCGATACTAAAGTGGGAAAAGAAAAAATCCAAAAACTTCTTCAAGGTTAACTTCTATTGCATAAGGGGGCAAAGAAAGAATCCAAAAACTTTTTCAAAGTTAACTTCTATCACATAAAGGGATAATTTTTTCCAAGATCAACTTCTATTGTGCATAAGGAGGCAAAGAAGAATACAAAATATTTTTCAAAGTTAACTTCTATCACATATAGGAGAAGTAACTTTTTCAAGGTTAACTTCTATCACATAAAGAGATAATTTTTTCGTAAAGGTCAAAACACGTATTTTTCACTTATGGTGTATGGTATGGAGTGTAATGTGAAATGACTAGTTCTCCTTACTCAAGTTCACAACAATCCATCTCCGCATGCTTTTGAAGCTACGTGAGGACTTTCCCCTTGGCATTATGGGATTATGGCCCCGAATTCTCGCATTCCAGGGAAGGGGATTTTGGATCTGAATTCACATTCATAGCCATCCAACTTCTCACGATTTTGAATCTACAAGAGGTATTTCCCCTCAGCATTGTGGGATTATGGCTCCAAATTCTAGCATTCATGAGAGTGGGATTATGGCTCTGAATTATGGCATTGAAGAGAGAATGAATTGGGTAGAAAATTTTTGGCTTGGTCTAGTGAATTTCGTCATTGTGAGTTGGTTTGTCTATATGGTCCTCTTTCAGAAATCAGGAAAGCCACCATCCACCATCATTTACTTTTGTTCTCTCAGAGAAAGATTTACCATAGGAGTTTGTTTCTTGCCTTAATTGAGGGGACTTCTCAAGGGTTTCACCTAGAGAGGTCTCTTTCTCTAAATCTTGTCTTCGTGAATTTTTTGACATCTTGGGGATTGTTTCTATGATTTGGTTCATGGTCTGGAATTTTTGGACATCATTTGGGACTTGAATATTTCAATTCCATCTAATTGGTTTGTTAGTTTATATAGTTCTAATGGTTCAGTCGACTTCTCATATGAGGATTTATGGCTTTCTTTGTTAATTCCAGACAATATGCCTCTATGTGTAGTGTTTTGGGACTCGAGGAACTTGTGTGGGACTCGTTGGAAACAATCGATATCTTTTATTTCCAATTAGACCATGAAGTTTCTAGAAATGTGGAGGATTCGATAGTAGAAATAAGCAGATGGTCATTATAGATTATTTGAAATCTAACAGTGATTTGGTTCACTCATAGTAAGCTCTTTGTTCATTTCTTGCAATTGAAGGTTCTCTTTGGCTCAACCAACCTGCACCAACTTACAGACCAAGAATAACATACATGGGTGTAGGAGGACGTTGACTTGAGTGTAGGATCTACTTCATAGAATTGGAATCAATTGACCACATGGAAGAGGACTACTCGGAAACCTCAAGAAATATGACGGGTGAAAGAGGAGAGGTGACACGTAGATTTTTAAAACTAGCAGATTTGGACATGTTTTGAGAGAAGCTTGGGAGCAATGTTGCTCCTTAAAAGGAAACCCTGAGTGTAATTGGAGTCAGGGTAAATCTATCATATTTGGTAGAATATACATTTCACTTAAAATGTTTATTAAAACAATTTAACTAGAATACCCCTAAGCTGGAAAATGTGAATGTCAAACTAATTTGAAGGGAGTTTTCATATTAATGTTGTTAATTAGATTATGAAGATATTGCAATTAAAATGATCATATTTGAGGTTAGTTCACTATTTTGATGAAGAACTTTTACAATAACTCTCAAATTGTTGAAAATATTATATGTCTTGAAAATAGAGAGTGAATCTTTTGATCTATAAATTGTCGTGGATAATCCATTGGAACAGTTCGTCGCAACATATATGATAAATAAAGCTGAAATCTACACTATGAAGGCTAAAATTTCTTTAGATTCGAGAATATTTAGTTCTTGTTTGTTTATGCATGAAATAGAGAACAATAAAACACAATCCACACACCATCCACAAAATAACCTGAAATATTTGCTTTGGAAACCCTTATGGGAGAAAAAATAACCAGAAGGTGAGGTTGCTCTACTCAATTTTCTTTGGTATGGAAATAGTTCAAGTACAAAGGAGAAACTGATCTCTATGGGTGCAAACCTATGAATTACGTTAGGATACTACAAAACATTAATCCCCTCTGTAATTATCTCTAATTTATGCGGCTCTGGGGTTTCTCTTCTCAACTATGGAACAAAATACAATGATAAATAACGGAGCCCCTTCTCCTCCCCAGTGGCTGATATTTAACATAGCCTGATGGTCATCTAGGGTTAGGGTATTGATTCCCTCAACCCTCAATTGTGATAGGTTTTGGACCTTCACAAGCTGCTTGAAGTTATATGTTTGAAATTAGCCTCATATGCATGAGTAATGGGGGATGATGTGGCATCATCTCATACCATAGTGGTCAACCTGATAGGTCAAC
The DNA here is from genome assembly GCA_010110895.2 of Picea sitchensis. Classification (NCBI taxonomy): domain Eukaryota; kingdom Viridiplantae; phylum Streptophyta; class Pinopsida; order Pinales; family Pinaceae; genus Picea; species Picea sitchensis. Next base: position 6,075 of record SNQJ01S0021167.1, on the reverse strand, counting down.
TACTGGGGAAGGCATAACTTTTTGCATATGACCTTTAATTGATCTTGATTTTGCATTGTTGCGTGAAAATATCTGTGTCTCGAAATGGCCTAGAAGGTTCCACACCCAGTACCAAATTGGGACCTACCATTAAAATGGTACTACAAGTTGATTCCTCCATTTTTTTCGACTCTAAAAAGATCAAGATATATTAGAAAAACAATATAATAGTCCAATATAGTCATCTTCAAATATATTATATATATATATATATATATATATATATATATATATATATATATATATATATTCATTCTAAGTTAAGTTCTATAATTAATTATATGATCTTTAAGCTATGAATTTATTTTAAATATGATAATGGTGATGATGATGGTGACTAAATTTAAAAATAATATGTTTTGGTGGATACAAAAATTTAATAATATTTGCATTCGTAGTTAAAATTTTATAAAATATTTGGTTGTTGTGAAATTCTATAATCAAATGTAAGATTGTTAAGTTACAATGATGATGAAAAAATCAGTTTGTTTTATTGAATTTCATGAAGAAAGTAGAAAATATTAGTTAACTTTTAAAATTTTATTTCTATATGAAAAAACTTTAAAAGAAGTGTTTCTTAGTACCAAATATTTTTATTAACTAAAAATATATATAAACATTGATATATTAATAAAATAAAAAAAAAAAAAAAAAAAAAAAAAAAAAAAAAAAAAATAAAATAAAGATATTTAATTCCAACAAAAATTACAAATATGAGATATATAATTTCAAAGCAAATTACAAATTTTTAAATTAAAGAGATGCATAATTCCAAATCAAAATATAAATTTGGAAAGACAAAATGCTATATAATTAAATAATTTTTGGTGGATACAAAAATTTAATAATAATATTTGCATTCATGGATTAAAATTTTATAAAATAATATTTGGTTGTCATGAAATTCTATAATCAAATGTAAGATTGTTAAGTTACAATGATGATGAAAAAATCAATTTGTTTTATTGAATTTCATGAAAGGTAAGAAAATACTTAGTTAACTTTAAAATTTTATTTCTATATGAAAAAACTTTAAAAGAAGTGTTTCTTAATTACCAAATATTTTATTAACTAAAAATATATATAAACATTGATATATTAATAAAGTAAATCTAATTAAATATAAAAATATATAATCCTAGGATAAATTTGAAAATAAAGATATTTAATTCCAACAAAAATTACAAATATGAGATATATAATTTCAAAGCAAATTACAAATTTTAAATTAAAGATGCATAATTCCAAATCAAAATATAAATTTGGAAAAGACAAAATACACTATGTAATTCTAAAATAATTTATAAATTTTAAAATAAAAATATTTGATTCCACCACAAATTACAAATCTAAGAATAAAGATCTTTAATTCAAGAAATTACAAATATGTAAACAAAGATATTTATGTTAGAAGATATTTATGACAAAAATAAGTCATCTCTATCTCAACACATACATTTTTATATGGTTCCAAAGATTCACCTCAATTTGCAAAACTTAAAACTCTTCTTATTAAAAAGGGCCATCACATGAATGATTCAATGAAAATAGGGAAATTTTATATACAATAGGTTATGCTTATTATTTCATCCATTAGATTGTTTTTTTATTAAGTTATGGTCTCTAGCCATTACGTTGCTTATAGTAGCGTGGGATATGACGTCAGAAGAAACCAAATTTTTGAAACCCACGTTCTAGGAAACCAATTTTTTATTAAAGAAAACACATGATCTAATTTTGGAGAGAGGCACATAGATTCGAATTCTGGTTCGACCATAGTGTCATTGTCACTTGTTATTCAAGTCCAAAACACATTCTATCTGGCGATTCGGTCAGGGTTTTGATTGCAATACTTTTTTCTCTTTCAATTCCATAGATTTCCATTGAGAATAAATTGTACATATCCTTCTTGAAATTCGCAAAGAATCGAAATTTGATTAGCACGTATGCGAGCAAATTCCGTGAAGATTTCGTGTAAATTTTGTAAGGAATTTCTTGCAATATGTTTGAACTTTGAATGAATCCATTGCATGGCATCAGGGTTCGATTGATCATCTATACGACAGGGTTCTGAAGAGGTCGAGCAATTCGTGGTTGGATTATCTGAATCAACTTAAGCACACGTTGGCCATGTTTGGTACTATATATATTTTTATTTTAGGTTCGAGTTTAAAAAATCTTCTTTAGTCTTTAATATGGCTAGGGATTATTCATTAGATAATTAGCTTTATTATTCTATCGAGCATTGTCTAGTCTCCAAAAAAAAAAAAAAAATCTTATGTAATGTTGTGTTTTTATTAACTATTTCACCGAAAGCTTCTAATTGTTGAAAATACAAGGATATGTGTTTCAACAAAAAAAAAAAAAAAATGTGAAGAATTTTAGTGTTTTTTCAATGAATGGATATTTTTGTCAATTATATTGGATAAAAAAAAATTGTAACTAGGGGAATCGGTAACAATGATAGTATCGTACTCGCATGACACAGGGTCAAATCTTGTTGGCTGCCTTATAACCCCTAGGAAGAAACACACAGCCCGCAAGCACGCCCTTCAAGTAAATCGGGGTGAGAATCGACCTTGAGACCTCTTTTTACATATTTTCTTCCATTTACACGGCACTTGCCAATCGGTCTACACCCATGCGGGCTCAATTATATTGGATAATATTATAAATGAACTCTTTTAATTCTTTCAATAGGCTGGGGAAGAACCATCTTGTTGGTACATTACAGGGACTGTAGGATGTGATTGCACTTCTATCAAGTTTACCCTTCTTAATTTAAAACCTAAAATGAGTTCCATAGGTTTTTAGGAGTTAGTTCGTGGAGGAAGATATTTGTCCACGTGACTGAGAATGAGCATACCTTTAAGCTTGACTATGAGGAAGGGATGCTTGTAGAAATTGTGTGGCATCGCCTAGAATCACTTGTTGGCTTTCCCGTTGATGACCAACTACTATTGGCATTCGCCACATTCAACAAATGGACCGAAAACAAAGGATAGATGATAGATGATAGATATATGTCGTGGTAGGTGGTATTGACGCTAGGTAGTACTGGTTGACAGGTTTTGAGTTCTTGATAGGCTTAAAGAAAGAGATCTTCCTATGTACATGCCTTCTGCATAATTTAAATATTGTTAATTTTTTTAAATGAAAATGGTAATAAATAGGAGAAAGATACATAAATAACAATTATATTACATTTGGTTAGTTTAATATGTTTGAAACAACAATTTTTAAGGTGAAGATGGTATTTAAAGAGTTTCCATGAAGATATTTTTTATAAAAAAAAATCATTATTTAAGTGAAGAGGATAATATTTTTTTTTTCAACCATTTAAACTAAATCATATATAAATATATATATATATATATATATATATATAAACGGAGTTCATCTTTTCACACACAATAAACCTCCAAGTAAGCTTGATTCACCTCATACACTTAAATGAAGAAATAAGGTTTTTGGATACCTTGTAAAGGGTAGACATTGTCCGAAATCTACATTAACAATATTCAAAAATCATATCCAACAAAATGTAGATAAGGGACAAGCATGCTTCTCAAAATTTGAACCTCAATCATTATTACAAAAACCATGCTAAATTTTCTGGAAACCCCAATGCAAGAATGGTAACATATATTCTAATTTTTCAGTTGAGGTTAACAGTTGAGAAATGAATAAACAATAACATAGAGCTTTATATAATGTCGCTCCTTTCGAAAACAGTAACACAAAAAGGATTATCAAAGTTACAAGTATTTGGAGATTTTATATAAATGTTGGATTGGATTAACAATCATTGCAAACTTGATAATAGATTTCTTAACCCTATCACGACTTTGTGGAGGGAAAGGGATTTTTTGAAGAAATCTTCTTTGCTTATGTTTACAGAGATTTCAATACAATAGCATATCAAATATTGATTCGGATTTTATGAGCAGAACGAAATAAATACAGATTATTAATAGATTCTTAGCACAAAATAACAGAGATACAATAAAATTGGTTTTCTATTCAATAACGAAATAAGTTGAAACTGTAAAATGCAGCGGAAACAAACTTGCTGGAATGGTGACGGCTTATCTCTGAGAAGAGATGTGAAGGTTGCGCTCATTCACAAGAAGAACATTACAATGAGGCTCTAAAGGCATTTTTACAATAAACAAGAATGCTAAAAACCCTAGACATCCAAAAACCTAACCCTAGGAGATGAAGTGCCAAAATTCATGTGGGCCCTGTTTGGGTAAGTTAGTACATCAACTTCCCGGGGTCGTAACTTTTGCATACGATCTTTGTTTTAGGCGTGTGATATCCCGTTGGAAAGGTATTGCCGAGGAGATTCATTTTGGGGGCTCAATCATGCCTTCAATTATAATTGAGGATATCGATCGAAAAACCTTCATTTAGGCCCTCAAAATGGCTCCGGAAGTTAAAACTACTAAAAATAGTAAATTGCCAAAATTGTCAGAAAACTGTCTTGAGCTAGTTGGAAAAGGTGGGAGGCCACCGATATCCATCTGGATCAAATATCTAAAGAATCTCTTATTTTGTAGGAGGGTTCTAAAAATGACTCCTTTTTATGCAGGGCAGTTTTATTTTGTTTTTGTTACCTAATATTTTTTATGATATGTATAATGGAGACTGAGGGAACACAATTTTCGATTTGATGAGAAAAATCTATAGTTTTTATTTTTAGAGGTCACATTTAGTGGCTATTTTTGCCCCCATTTTGAAAAGTGGTGCTACTGGTAGCATCATTTTTTGGGGGGGTTAAAATTAAAACCTTTTGTAACCATGGCCTTAATAGTGTCATAATGTTGTTTCCAAAAACCTTAAAATCAACCCCTGAATCGAAAAGTGACATTAATAACAACACCATTTTTTATTTTCAAGGTCAAAACTCAACTTCTTTAAAACCTCTCGATTTGACAATTGATATTGTTATAACCAAAACTTTAAAATCAACCCTCAAACTGGAAAGTGGTGCTCTTAGTAACAACCCCCCTTTTTAAAGGGATAAAATTGCAAGTTTTTGAAATCGTGGCCTTGACAATTCGTACTCTTGTAACCAAAATCTGCAAACCAACTACAGAATAAAAAATAGGTGATATCAGTAACACCCTCCTTTTTGAGGGATTCAAATTATAATATTTAGAAACCACATCCTGAAAGCCTAACACTTTTGCAAACAAAATCATAAAATAAATAA
>SNQJ01S0021166.1:113266-129334 GCA_010110895.2 Picea sitchensis | reverse complement strand
AAACCCATTTACATTATGATTTGGTTTGCAGATACAGATTGACTGGTGATTGGAGAGGTGTATGAGTAGATGGACAACATGCTAGGCCAAATCAAAGACATTTTTTAGTCGAAAGATGCGATCTTGTATGATCATATCCATAAACTTGTGGTCAAAAGGTGGGATAATTTAAATGTTCCTCTCCATGCCTTGGCATATGTCCTTACCCCAAAATATTATTCTTCATCTTGGTTGACCCAACCAACACCTGGGGGTGGGGAAAGGAGAAAACCACACACAGATCCAGAGGTGCAAAATGTATATATGCTTGCATTGGACAAGTTGGTACCTGATGAAGAGGAGTGTGCTCAAGTACGAAGCGAATTGAGCAAATACATCAGTGAGCATGGAGTCTTTGGTAACTTGCATGCGACCAAAGATCGAGATGGGTTGGGTGCTATCTAATGGTGGAACATGTATGGCTCCCCTGCCAAAACTTTGCATAAATTGGCAGTGAAGGTGCTTTTTCAGGTCGTTAATACCTCTTTTGCAGAGAGGTGTTGGAGCACCTATATCTTCATCCACAGTGTAAAGAGAAACAACTTGAATGTAGACCGGGCATAAAGCTTGGTTTATGTGCATTACAACTTGAGGTTGTTGTTGCATTACTGCGATGCAGAGAGGAATGATTTTTGTAAAAGAGATATGACTTGGGATAACAATCCAGAGGAGACTAATTTAGAGGATGGAACCATTGTTTTAGAGCGCTTGGAGGAGGAACTTTTGAGGGATCATGATGGCGATCATATTCTTGGAGGAGACATGCCACCCCCATCCACTACAAGGGTTCCAGATTCATCAATTTTACCTTTATCTGCACAACGTCCATTGTCACGTGGGGGCCATTCAGCTGTTGGTCGTGTTCCACGATCACTTCCATATATTCCTGCTCTTATTCAAAGATCATGGGAGAAGAAACTAGAAGTTTCTCGTGGCAAGAGGAAAACTTAGAGCATAATACTTAGTACTTGCTAAGTTGCTACTATATACTAGATTTCTTTTTTTGTTTCCTGTTTAGAAGTAGTCTCTAAAACTTAGTACTTTGTCTTGAGTCTTGACTCTTTATTATGACTTGTTTTGTAAACAATGAAGTTATGAAGTTATGAACTTAAAAACATGATATGACAATTTACCTTTGAAGTTTGAAATTTAAATTTTGAAGTTTGAAGTTTGAACTATTGACTAGAATTCTGAATCTTACAAGTTACAACTCTTTGGTAATGAATATGATCATTGATGCTCTAAAATGTAGAGTCTAGAGACTAGACTATTTCATTTCGTGGTTGATGTTGGCTTTTACTATTTTACAATCTATTGATGAAAAATGTTTATGATTGATGTTATATGTGTACTAAATGGTTGATGCTTTAGTGATCATCACTAATCAATTAGTTAAATGATCTTATATCTATGTTTTCTTGTTTTTTGCAGTTGATTCAACATTCTGCATGTCTTATATATATATATGTATCAAAATATAATTTTTTATGTATTGTATAAAAAACGCTCCCGCTCGTAAATTTTTGAAAATCAAAATATAATTTTTTTATTTATTATATAAAAAACTCTCCCGCTCCCGTAAATTTTTGAAAATCGACACTCCCGCTCCTGCTCCCGCTTACGCTTCCGCTCCCAGTAGCCTTGGGCCATGCAACAACCTGAATACCTCTTCGAAAAACAACTCTGCTACTTGTATGGCCTTGTAGTCCGCGGGTATGGGAAAGAAATGTGCAAAGTTGGTCAGCCTGTCGACCACCACAAATATATAGTCCCTTCCCTGCACTCGAGGAAGGCCTGTAATGAAATCCATAGAAATGCTCTCCCATTTCTGCACTGGAATGGGTAGAGGCTGAAGTGATCCTGTTGGGTGTGTTTGGTTGGACTTGTTCTGCTGACAAGTTGTGCACTCCCAGATGTGCTTCAGTACATCATCCTTGAGACCTTTCCATGAGAATCTCTCCTTGATCTGCCTGTAAGTTTTGAAGTACCCCTGGTGCCCTGTTGTAGGCGAATCATGACACACCTTTCGAATCTTCCCCTTTAAGGTAGATTCTGGAACCAAGTAGATTCGGTCCTTGTATAAAATGACGTCATCTAGTACCCGATATCTATCATCAACCACTTGTCCATCCATCACCTCACAAGCAAATTTGTTTTTGGAGTATTCCACCAACAAATGTGCTTTTCAATCTGTGCAAATGTCCATCATCGAACACGCTAGTGGCCTCCTGGACAAGGCATCTGCCATGACGTTCTTTTTTCCCTTGACATACTCAATATCAAAGTCAAAGGCTTGGATCTTTGAGACCCACTTCTGCTGTCTCCCACTGAGGTCTTTCTGATCTAGTAAATACTTGAGACTGTTGTTATCAGTCTTCACTACAAATTTGCTACCCCCCAGATACTGCCTGGATTTGGTTAAGGCGTGCATGATTGCTAGCATTTCCTTGTTGTAAATAGAGTAGAGTCGCTCCGACTCACTGAGCTTCCTGCTCTCAAACACAATGGGATGGCCTCCCTGCATCAACACTGCTCCAATCCCCACCCCTGATCCGTCACACTCTAAGACGAACGGTTGTGAGAAGTCCGGAAGGGTTAGAACAGAGCATGTGCTCATAACCTCCTTCATCTTCTCAAATGTCCGTTGTGACTCCTCTGTCCACTGAAAGGCACCCTTCTTGGTGAAATCTTTGAGTGGTGCTCCTAACTGCAAAAAACCCCTGACAAACCTCTTGTAATAGCTGCGTAGCTCAAAGAAGCTCTTCAACTCTGTCAAACTCCTGGGTGTTGGCGAATCCAAAATGGCCCTGATCTTATCCTGATGTACCTGAACCCCCTGTGCACTGATGATGTGGCCCAAGTAAATCAACTCTGTCATCTCAAACTCACACTTGGACTCTTTGGCGTAGAGTGACTGCGCCTCCATGATGCTCAACACCTCCTCCAAGGGCCCCATATGCTCCTGCCATGTCTTGCTGTAAACCAAAATGTCATCGAAGAAAACCAAAACTGATTTCCTCAACTGCCCCCTGAATATGTGGTTTATGCAAGACTGGAATGTCACTGGTGCATCGGTTAGCTCGAATGGCATAACCAGAAACTCGAAATGGCCAAAATGGCATCGAAATGCCGTCTTCTCTATGTCCTGCTCTCTGATGCTGATCTGATGATATCCAGAGCGTAGATCAATCTTTGAGAAGAAAATTGTTCCATGCAACTCATCCATCAACTCATCTATGCGAGGGATAGGATACCGGTTCTTGATGGTTTTCTTATTCAAGGCCCGGTAATCAATGCACATCCTCATGGTACCATCCTTCTTCAGGACTAAGACAACTGATGAGGCGAATGGACTACTACTAGGTCTGATGTGTCCCATTGCCAACAATTCCGTGATTGTTTTTTCTATCTCATCCTTGAACCTCTTAGGATGATGATAGGGTGGGGTGATCATGGGTTTGCCCCCCTCCTCCAACTCAATGGTGTGGTCAAATCCCCTGTCCAACGATCTACCTGGTGGAATCGAGCCAAAAACCTACTGATGTTGTCCCAACAAGTTCTCGATCTCTCTCTGATACTTTAGTCGACCCTCCGAATCCTTCCACGTAGTGATCAAGCACTCTACGACGAATGCTACTTCCCCATGCTTGAAGATCCTCTCCATACTCTTGGCTGAGACTGTCCTGGGTGCTCCTGTCGACATGCCCCTCAGAACATCCCTCTTCCCGTCACTGTGTCTGAACCCTATCTCTAAAGTTTGGTAGTTGGTGGTGATTTTGCCCAAGGTGATCAACCACTGGAATCCCAACACCACATCTATGTCTGATAGGTCAACCACATAAAATGTATATCTCATAGTGTAGTTGCCTAAGTTAATCTCCAAGTCCGAAACTCTTTCTAGACACTCCATTGTATGACCATCTGCAATTGCAACATCAAATCCCTCAGACTCCTTTGTCTGAAGGGCCCGTCTCGATACCAATGAAGCGTTGATGAAGTTATGGGTGGCCCACCATCTATCAGGGTGATTTCCCATTGCCCCTGAATAGTCCCTCTGATCCGGAGGGTGTCATACGTGGGAACACCAGAAAGGGTCGCTATGACTCCTCCCTTTGCTGGTTTTCATCTGCTAGTCTTCTCGGGAGGCTATGGAACGACTGGTGGGTGGGTCCCTGCCGGTGTCGGTGGTCTACGGGGAGGCTGTTCCTCCGCCTGCTCTGGCTCCTCCTCTAAGACGGTGGATCCACTGTCCTGCTCCCTCTAACTGTCCACACTGTCTGCTACCACCTCAATATAGTGAATCTCTCCCTTGCCCATGCACTTGTGGCCTGGTACCCAAGGATCTCTACAGTTGAAGCAAAGCTTCTTCCTCATAAGCTCTCGCCTCGTCTCATCATCCAACTTCTGTGCTAGTTTGTCTCAATTGGGCTAGATCTTTGAAATGGATCTTTGGATCCCTCTTGTCAAATCTATCCATGAGTCTCTCTGTGAACTCCCTTTAGGAGGTGATGCGACTGTGGCCCAATGTCACCAATTCATGATACCACCACTAGTGTGCCTCACCCTCGAAGTGTAAGGTAGCGAAACTGATGGCCTCTATCTCAGTCATCTAGTTGAACTTGTAGTATGTGTCTAGCTTCTATACCCAAGCTCTGGTGGTGCATTTGGATGATCCGTTGAAAGCAGGTATGGTGCAATCAATGTTATGCCCCTGCTATTGCTGCGGTCCTCCTCTCTATATCTCAAAACCTAACATGGTATCAGAGATAAAGCTGAAGAGAGCACCTTTCACTAGATAAGCAAAAACGTCACTGTTGCCGTACAAGAAAATTAGGGTTTCTATTGAAGAGGAATTTCAGCCTAAAACTCATCAAGGAAGTACGCCCTAGCCTAACAAACTCTTTGGCAACCTCAACACACTTTTTCAGTGGAAAAAACTCTCGAAAAGTGAAACCCTAGTTTTCACTGGTACCAGAAAACCAGAAAACCAGAAAACCAAGAAACTAGAACCAGTCTAGAAGTACCAGTCTAGAATTCCCCTGGTCCAGTTTGAAGGGGAAAATTTTGGATTTTCTGAAATCTAACTGCACTAGGCTACTCGCCTCAGCCAAGCACACCTGCTGGTAAGTTTAGATTTAAATTTCGAGCACTTTCAATTTTTGGTCATTTTCTCAGCTCCAGGTCAAGATGCCTGCAAGCACTAAGCTTGTTGACAAGCTAGAAGGTGTGGATAACTTCCATGCCTAGAAGTATAGGATTGCACTCATTCTTGAAGATAATGACCCAACAAGATTCATTAAAGAAGATGTACCAGAACCTACCGATGCTACAGCTAAAACAAAACACCAAAATGACACGGTTAGGGCCAAAAGAATCATTGCAGATTCTATTAAAGATCACTTGATTCCTCAAGTGGCTTCAAAGAAAACTCCAAAAGAAATGTTTGATGCCYTAACCATAATGTATGAAGGAAAGAACACCAACCGAAAGATGAATCTGAGAACTCAACTCAAAAGTATAAGGATGCAGAAAGGAGAAATAGTTCAGGAATATTTCTCTAGAATATCACAATTCATGGAACAACTAGAAGCAATTGGAGACACCCTAGATGAGGATGAACTCATATTGACAACTCTTAATGGTCTCACAAGACTTTGGGATGCATTCATCCAAACTATTTGTGCCAGAAAGGAGAAACTACACTTTGATAGTCTATGGGAAGAATGTGTTCAATAAGAAGCAAGAGTAGCTAACCGAGAAGCAAAACTATCAAGAGATGAAGATCAAGCCCTAACTTCCCACACTAAAGGAGGAAGGAAGAGGTCTTATTTCCAGAAAGATACTCATCAACATAAGGAGTCTCACTCCCCAAACAAATTCATCCATAAAGAATCTCACCCTCTAAAGAGATTCCAGAAGTTTCAGAAAGGTCAAAGAAGAGAAAAAAGACTTCTCATCCTACCAATGTTACCATTGTGACAAGATGGGACATATTGCTAAAAATTGTCCAGCTAGAAGAGAAGAATACAAGAAGAGAAACAAAAGGCACCATGCCCATACAGTTGAAGATGAAGAGCCACCCACGAAGATGATAAAAGAACAGATTGAAGACCATGTCTTAATCTCTGCCCTCTCAGGATTAGTGACACCTGGTGAGGACACTTGGCTCATAGATAGTGGTGTTTCCAAGCACATGACAGGTCAAAGAGACATTCTCTCTTTCCTTACAGAAAAGAACTTTCCCCAGAAAGTTACACTTGGAGATGATTACCAGTACCCTATCAAAGGAGTAGGAGAATCAAATTACAAACTTGATTCAGGGCCCCCAATGAAGATGAAGGATGTACTATATGTACCGGGTTTGACAAAGAACTTACTTTCTATTTCAGCTTTAGATAAGAAAGGCTTCAGAGTTGCTTTCATAGATGGAGAAGTTCTTATGTGGCCCAAAGGAAAAACCATTGAAGAAGCAATTGTCATTGGAAAAGAAGAAGGTGGCTTGTATAAGCTAAAAGGTCACTCAAAAGCAGCGTTGACTCATTCCATTGAGAATCCATGTGGACTTTGGCATAGAAGATTAGCTCACATCAACTACAAGGCATTACCATATGTAAGCAAGGCAGTCACAGGTCTACCAGAATTCAAGATTGATCATGAAGGTGTGTGCAACGAATGTGCACAAGGAAAGAACATCAAGAACCCTTTGCCGAGAATATGTATGTGGTCCAATGCATCAACCTCCATCAGTGGGTATGTATACTATGTGTCTTTTATTGAGGACTATTCTTGCAAAACCTGGGTTTACTTTTTGAAATAAAAAGATGAAGTGTTCGATAAATTCAAGGAATTCAAAGCCTTGATAGAGAATCTCTTTGAAAGGAAGATAAAGATACTCAAGTCAGATAATGGGGAGAATACACCTCAAAAGTGTTTGTAAACTTTTGTGAAGATGTCGGGATCAAGAGGGAGCTCACCTCTCCCTACAATCCTCAACAAAATGGTGTAGTAGAAAGAAAGAACATAACTATAATGGAAGCCGTAAAGACTATGATCCACGATCAAGATCTTCCCATCCACTTATGGGCAGAAGCATCAAGAACAACAATATATGTATATAATAGATTATCGCATAGTGCTCTTGGGTTCAAAACCCTCGAAGAGATGTTCTCCAAAAAGAAACCAGAAGTAAGCCATCTTAAAATATTTGGCTGTCCAGTATTTGTACACATTCCGAAAGAGAAGAGAAGGAAGCTAGACCCTTCAGGAAAGAAGGGAATATTTGCTGGATACTGTGAGGTCTCCAAGGCCTTCAGAATTTATAAACAAGGTTTCGATCATATTGAGATCAATAGATACGTAACCTTTGACGAAGATGCAACACTCAATAAATCAAGAAGATGCCAGCTTGAAGAAGTATATGAAGAACCTGTAGCTCTGAGAGTTGCAAAATTAGTGAGGGAAGTCATAACTTCCCCTGATGAGGAGATTCTAGAAGATCATGACATAATAGAATCTCAAGAACCTCTTCGGATGATGATCTCCCACAAGAGGAAGCCATCCTGGGCAAGAGAACTTATTCAAAATGGAGAGAAGTATGGTGCCTGTTATCCCCTATCCTAGGGATAACTAAGAAGATTATGTCTCGAGGCCCACATGTGATAGACATGGAGTACCGAGAGCCATATTGACTTGAGGGCCCTGGAGGGCCCATCTTTCTTCTTCAGTGCCTCCACCTTGTCAGTAGTAGCAACATCCATCCCATCAGCCTGGTCCTTCAACACCAATGGCTCTTGCTCCATGAGGTAATGAGTCCGGGTATCATGGTATACGTCACTCTGATTCTCAAAACATTTGAATATGTGCATTTAATTCTTTTTACTTCTAAAGTGTGCTTGGACCTTATGCCTTTCCACTTGTCCACACCTGGGGGGAATGACAGGATGCCCTAGTAAGTTGGTTCCCATAGGGTTTGAGTTGCCACTGGGTGGGTTCATGAAAGGTCATCGTTCGTTCCCACCATACATACCACTTTACATCTTTTTCCCTCTCATCCATCCCATACATTGGTTCAGGCATTGGGTTTGTCAAGATAGCAAAGGGTTGTACCTTACCTTGTGGGAAGAAGTGGCTAAAGGCCCAGAGGGTAAAAGTAGCTAGAAAAAGATAAAAGCCAAAAGAACAAAACCTTCAGATGCTTCGCCCAGGGATCCCTGAGAAAGAAATAAAAGGCTTCTCAGCAAGAAACAGAGGGACCTATAAAATAATAAAATCATGACCTAGTTGGAGGATAGGGGGTCTCATCACGAGCTAGCTTATTAGGTCCATGAGCATGTAGCGGTATGACACTACCATTCTNCAGAGGGTAAAAGTAGCTAGAAAAAGATAAAAGCCAAAAGAACAAAACCTTCAGATGCTTCGCCCAGGGATCCCCGAGAAAGAAATAAAAGGCTTCTCAGCAAGAAACAGAGGGACCTATAAAATAATAAAATCATGACCTAGTTGGAGGATAGGGGGTCTCATCACGAGCTAGCTTATTAGGTCCATGAGCATGTAGCGGTATGACACTACCATTCTGCTGGTCACCACACCAGGGTAGTTGCTCTTGGTGGCATATCCAAGGGAAAGGGGGTCTCATCATGAGCCAACCTTCTCATCTTCGTTAAATGCTTGTGGGTAACATTGTCACCATTGGTCACCACGCCAGGGCAGTGTCTCGTAACTAGTGTCTTGAAAGAAAAAGCATTAAGATAAAAAAGATAAAAGGCGTTGAATGGGCTTGGAAACATTAGCATCCATGACAAGGTGCATTTCACCCTCTTCAGAGGCACCCACAGGTAAGCCATACATTCCCCTGTCATCATTGCACCCATTGCTCAGACATCCCTTACCACCTCATCCACTTACATGGCCTGTATTTGTCTTCATCTGGAAACATCCCACGTCCAATGAGAATTAGCCCAATACGACATCCTAACGTCCCCACCAAACCTGGCTTGTAGAATAGCATAACGTCTTTGAGTGCTTGTCTGGGAAAGAGGGTTTTATGCACATGTTTAAATAACTTGATTATTAGATGTGATTGACATTGCTATGATCCCTGTGACTTATGAGCCCATGGAGGGCGTACTTCTTGTTGTTGCAGGGCCACTGCCAACGGATAGGTACACATGGGGAGATGATTAGTTCAAACCTCCATAGGGCTAAAAGCCCACCAGATGGATGCTGAGACCCCAGACAGGGGCAGAGACAGATCAGAGGTTTGAACTAGAGAGAGAGGAGGACGTTTCACCAGAGACGGCTTGGCAAGCCTGGACCCAGGGGGGTCTTTCCCTTCTCACTATGATGTAGGCCTTGAAAGGCCCATGATGTCACCCATGTGACCCTTGACGTCACCTAGCGTTTTGGACACTTTGGAGGCAGTGGTGTGCCAAGTGGCACGTTTGGTTTGATCCAGAGGCCTTAGGAGGCCTAATGTTTTGCTTCTGGAGGCCAATGGTGCCTAAAAGCACTAATCTAAGCCGTACTATTGAGTGATTGACAAAAGCCACTATCAAAACCTATACCTTAAGCTCTCTACTAACTACGCTTGACCTTAGAATAGTCTAATTTACTAACTTAGTTGTTGCTGTTACTTAAGTAAGCTACAACCATCTATTGTAGCACTAAAAGCAATTGAGAAAGTTGATAAATACATTGCCTTATTTTCTTCTGACAAATGCTAGTATTTTGGTATTGATTGGTAATTATTCTTGGTCATTTTGAAGCCATTTTAAGGCACTTATTGTGAAGCTATTTTCTTATAAACATTGTTGCTATAAATTTCTGTTTGCTTCACCATATATCAACTATTGCTTTTATTGATAAAGTCCATGGTTTTATGAAGTACTAACAACAAGTTGTACTTGCAAAAGATATCTTTCTTGTTGCTTTGTTGTGGGCAGGTATATCTTAATTCTTTATTACTTCATTGGTTAAAACCATGGGACTTTTTGATCAATGTGACTTGTGAGAGGGGACATTTTCATAGACACCTTAACCTTTGCCTTCTCAAACCCCCATGTCACATGGGACGTCTCCCCTGGGTCATCAACCCTAAATAGAATGAGGCATCCTATTGAGGTGACAGTAATAGGATAACCTCTGTTACGCCAATTTGCCTTCCCTAAACCTTATCCTTTCGAATGAGTACAAATTAAGCGATAATAATGCCCCCGAAGGAACCATGAGACAAGTCAAGAAACCCAAGCCGTTCTCTAGTTACATGGCTTTGATGTGTGATCGCTTAGAAAAGGAACCCACTTGCTTTGAAGAAGCCATTCAGAAGAAAGAATGGGCAGATGCCATGATAGAAGAATACCAATCCATTATAATGAATGATGTATGGGAAATAGTTCCCAGACCGAACAACAAGGATGTGGTATCTTCCAAATGGCTATACAAGATCAAACATGATGCTGATGGAAGTATTGAGAAATATAAAGCAGTATTTGGAGCTCGTGGCTTTTCTCAAAAGGAAGGCATTGATTATGAAGAAACGTTTGCTCCTGTAGCCAGATACACTTATATCAGAACCATCATAGTCCTTGCAGCTAAGATGAAGTGGATGTTACACCAGATGGATGCGAAAACAACCTTCTTAAATGGTGTCATCAAAGAGGAAGTGTATATAGAACAACATCAAGGGTTTGAAGTTGAAGACATAAAGACTCATGTATGTAGATTGAAGAAGGTTCTATATAGATTCAAACAAGCTCCTAGAGTCTTGTATGGAAGAATTGACAGTTTCCTGACGAGCTTGGGCTTTACCAAGAGTAAAGATGACTCTAACCTCTACTTCGAGGTTATGAATGATGAGCCTGCTATATTGCTGTTATACATAGACGACTTATTTCTAATTAGAGAAGAAAAGCTCATCACTGATTGCAAGAAGAAGCTCGCTGCAAAATTTGAGATGGAAGACCTTGGCCTAATAAACTATTTCTTAGGTCTTGAGGTCTGGCAGAGCCCAGAGAAGATCTTCCTCAACCAAGGGAAGTATGCAGTTGAAATACTGAAGAGGTTTGATATGTTGGAGTGAAATCCATGAATACATCCATGGAAACAAAGTTGAAGCTCTTGGTTGACACTTTGTCAGAATTGGTTGATTCTACACTATACAAACAGATCATTGGATCGTTGATGTATTTGACGAACACCGAACCAGGTATATGTTTTGTTGTGAACACCTTGAGTTAATTTTTGGTAGAACCGAGACGTGTTCACAATGTTGCTGCAAAACATGTGATGAGATACCTTAAGGGTACGTTGGATTTTGGTCTCAATTATAATGGAGATCAAGACTTCAAACTGAGGGGATATACAGATTTAGTTTGGGCTGGAAGTGTCTCTGACAGAAAGAGCACCTCAGGATGTTGTTTCAGTCTGGGGTCAGCCATGATCTCATGGTAGAGTAGGATACAATCATCTATTGCTCTCAGTACGATAGAAGTTGAATACATTGTTGCATGTTCTGCTAGTTGGGAAGCCATATGGCTTCGGAAGTTGTTGACAGGTCTATTTGATCTAGAGATGGAAGCAACCGTGATTCTATGTGATAACCAGAGTTGCATAAAGATGACAAAGAACCCTATGCTCCATGATAAGTGAAAACACATAGAGATCCGATATCATTATATTCGTGATATGGTGGAGAAAGGAGCCATAAAGCTCTAGTATGTTGGCATAGATGAATAGGTTGCTGATGTGTTGACCAAGCCTTTGTCTCGTGTAAAGTTTGAACACTTTCGAGATAAGCTTGGTGTAGTCTGAAAGGACCTCCCTCGAAAGGGGGAGTAGTGTTGATGCCAGCCTCGTGTTGAAGATTTCCAGCTTCGTGCTGATGTTGTTGTGATGCCAGCCTCGTGTTGAAGATTTCCAGCTTCGTGTTGATGTTATTGTGATGCTAGCCTCGTGCTGAATATTTCCAGCTTTGAGCTGATGTTGTTGAGATGCCAGCTTCGTGCTGAAGATTTCCAGCCTAGTGCTGAGCTGTGATGCTTCTGTTGTTGATGTTGTGTTAGCCTCTTGCTGTTATTGATGATGATGATGGATTAGTGTTATACTAATCCATGTTGATGCAGACGATGATGATGCCATTCCATCTCTTTGCTGTGGATGATGATATTGATGATGAGAAAAACTTTCGATGATTTATAGATATGCTAGTCAGTGTTCCAGAATCCAGATGCTATTGATGTTGCTGGCCTCTCTCTCTCCTAACGATGTTGTAGAATACCCTTCTTGTTAAGGGGGAGTGTTGAATTACTTTAACTACACAGAATATTCTATTTATTATTGAGTCATTATTCATTATATCAATCCCCTTTTGTGGATTGATCATGTCGAGCATTATAATCGACCAAATCCCCTTTTGTGGATTGGTCAAAACCTAATTGTATTATGCAAATTAAGAAGTCGCCCCCTATGCCTAATTAAAGTGGTTTTAACCACTATGAAGACAAGTCGGCCCTGCCCAGTGAAGAGACACCTTTCCGGCACCTGCCAGCCAGTATGAATAAAGGAAGCCAATGCCTCATTATCTCACTCACTCATTCGCTCATCCAATGTGCAAGTTTGGTAGCTGCAGTTGGGAGAAGAAGGAAGAGAGAGGCACATTGCTCAGTGTTGGATATTCTCTAGTGTTTTGGTTTATTGTTTTTACATTGTCTTGGCTATCTATATTAAGGAAGTTTTTGTTGGGTTTTCTCCCGCATGAGGGTTTCCTAGGATAAATGCTATGTATCTTGTGATTGTGTTTCTCTTAGTGATTCTACCTATGCTATTTTTATCTAGTAAATTGAAAAGAAACCTAATAATAGCTCAAAACCTAACAACTCTATCTTACTTGAGTTATACTAGTCATTACTAGCTTATCTCTTGCATCTTTAACTAGACTTTCAGTGACTTATTTCGCAGCTTTGATTATCATTTACTGGCTGGTTTGTATCATTGTTTATTTCTTCTATATAGGACAGCAAGCTTCACTTGCTTGTCCATTGGATATCTTGGCTTGTATGTTTGTCTTTTCTTGTGTCTTTGGCAGGTACAACTATCTTCCGCAAGTACTCAAGGACTTGGCAACCGTTGACTATTTCCAAGATTCGTTCCCAAACCATTTTCCACTTAATAGTTTGACCTATAGGGGCATCATCTTCCATAACCTCACTTTCCATCTCATTCCCCCTCGGGTCACCCGAGATTCCCCCCTTGTGTAGGATTTCTCCTTCACTAAAGTGAGGGGAGGGTTTATCTAAGGTGACAGTGGGTGGACTCTCCCATAGTTCTCGCCATCTTGTGGATTGGGTTGGGCTTTGCCCAACCTACAATTTGTGCTATAACATGGCCTAACCAATAGGTCTATATGAGGTATGCTTTTTAAACTTTCATTGCTATAATCTCAATCTGTTGTTAATCTTAATCATAATTATAGTCAATCTAAGTTAATTTTCCTTGTCCAACAAATACTTACTTGTACCAGTGAGCCAATACATTCTTGTATGCTCTTAACGTCACCTATAAGTAACTATTCCTACATGTCACTTATAAGTACATATTTGTACATGTAATGATTGGTAAACGATGCAAATTCTTCAGCTGGAACAACCATCCTCCTCTTGGAGACATCATCATCCTTAATCGGGGCATATTTTCTAAAACTATTAGTACATGCTTATCCACATCTAAAACATAAACACAAATTGGGAATTATGGTCATTAGTGTCCATCACATGTTGAGGATTATCACTGAATTAACTTTTTATTGTATGTGAGTAGTTCTTTCTATAGAGACCTTAGAATGGTATATAATTAGAGCACTCCCTCTTGGTATGTTTAGTTTCATTTATTAGTATTAGATTGCATGTAGACCACTTTTTGGTGTTCTATTGAGTTTACTGTAATCTGTTTTGTTTTATTTACTAATGCGAGATTGTTTAGATGTATTTTTTTTCATAAGTTTCACTATTTGTATATCAAGATTTAGTATGCATGTGAAGGGATTAAAGTTATGTTGGATGTTCTAGTGAAATTGTTAAATTTGGTTTAAGGCTGTTGAGTTTATATTTAAGCTATACTAATTATTTATTTGGATATTTTATTTGCAGGCCAAGCTACCTACATCAGAAATTGCAGCAACAATCAATGAATTTCGGTCTCGCCACCTTTCTGAGCTTACCGAGGTATGTATGGTGTATAAATTGGTCATCCTTTTCGAATCAAATCTGTATTTTGTATATCTAGCAAGTTGCTTGATATCATCATTCTTGGGTAATGTCTATATAGCTGAAATTCACTATCATTATGTTGTAAATTAGGAATGTCTATATAGCTAAAATTTGCTGTCATTATACTATCCATATACATAGCTCGAGGATTTAAGATTTAAAGATGGATTTTGTGTTGAGGTTGACACTAAAATTATGTTCAATTGTACGACTTGTCTCACTGTACACATCAATGAAAGAGACGCGGGGGGACTCGGGGGGATGCGACTCCCCAAGGTGGGGGACGAGTCTCCCCAAAAGGGGAACTCCTGGACGTTCTCCCTTGAAAAAGGGGACTTCTGTACGTCCCCCAATTTTTTTTTGCCTTGTAAGACTTAAAAAAGAAAAAATTAAAAAGAAAATATATATAAAATTAAAAAACAAATATATATAACTTATGCCATGTTATAAATTTTAAAATACAATTAAAATAAATTTATATAACTTAGGCCATTCAACCCGTTTTAAAAGTTAAACACAATTTATGATTTATATAACTTAGGCCATTCATTTATGATTTATGCCATTCGACCCGAGCATAAACGAGAGCAAAGAAAGGGTTTAAACTTTACATAGAGCCATAGCTGTCGGTCGTGAGCCTAAAGGAGAACAGAGAAAGGGTTTACATAGAGCCGTGAGCAGAAAGGAGAGCATAACCACTGGTCGTGAGCATAAAGGAGAGAAGAGAAAGGGTTTACTTCAACCCCACCGGTCGTGAGTAGAAAGGAGCCATAGCCGCCGTGAGTAGAAAGGAGCCATAGGAGCAATAACGAGATGCTTCCAAATTGATTGTAAGTTACCCGACTGGAAGCGTGTTATCAGAGTCAGTGACGTGAAGAAAGAGGGCCGATTGATTCAACACAAATAGAGAGACCGGCTATACGATTGCACGTGAAGTCAAGTATCATCTATAGGCTGTTCTTAGCTGGGATTGCTAGCTAGATTGGAGATCTGAGTTGCTAACTGGTACAACGCTCAATGATGGTAATAATTCAGATGAATATAGTTGGAGTCCAATTCTGCCATGTCTCGCCACGCTTCTAGTGACTGATGGTTATTTTAATTTTTTGGCAAATATGCAGCGTGAGGAGCTAACAAGGAGAGAAGACTCGAGTCATTCGAGACAGCCCATGCTGAGAGTAAGCAACAACATTCAACATTCCCTTCAATAGATTCTGAGATTTCAGATTTCTTATTCTAGCAGTGGGTAGGTAGGGTTAATTAACTTAATTTTTTTGCTTGCTGGTTTTTAATTTTTGAGCTGTCTTTTTAAATTTTTTGTCATCATTTTCAGCTTTTGTCCCTTCAAACTTGGCATTTGGAGATTTTATTAACCATATAAAATTAAAAAAATATTAAATTAATGAAATACCCTTGCTGTAGGTTGCCATAAATTAAAAAATTGCACAATTGTTTTTAAAAAACAACAACATGAGTAATTACAGTGGCAGTGGTAATCACACTGATAGTGATTATGATGCCCAAACAGAGGGTCATGTTGAGAAAATTAAAAAAATATTAAATTAATGAAATACCCTTGCTGCAGGTTGCCATAAATTAAAAAATTGCAAAAAATTTTTAAAAACCAACAGCATGAATGATTACAGTGGCAGTGGTAGTGACACTGATAGTGATTATGATGCCCAAACAGAGGGTCATGTTGGGAGTGTTGCTAGTGGAACACAGGTTGAAAGTGGGACTGGGAACACATCATCATTGAGTGAAACCC
>SNQJ01S0021166.1:21566-39983 GCA_010110895.2 Picea sitchensis | reverse complement strand
TATTGAAGAACAGAATACCCAAGGACCAAAAAAGGGATAAGAATCCCATATTCTTCATACCTCCAAGCATTTAGTAATCTTATATGTTTCCATATGAATGAAACTGATGACTTCTTTCGATCAACAATAATAGATTTTAAAAACTCATTCAAAGGACTTAGAAAGGAAAACTTATTCAAAATGAATCTTCTGAATCTAAAACTAAATTGAAAAAGATTTGTTCTCAATTTCCATTGTATAGGTTCCCATAATGGATGATAAATTTCCCACAAGATATTTAATTTATGTATAATATTATGTTTAATATATCCCAAAATAGATACAAATTGATTACTCCCATGTAGTAATATCTCTGGAAGATTATCTAAAAGCATATTTTCAAGATATTTACACCCTGTAGAGGTAAAAAACCATGGCAACACTAATATCCTCGCTCGCAGTGTCGGAAACACCCTGCCCTGTGCCCCTTCCCTATATGGGTTGTCTAAATAGGTGGGTTCTTGGAGAAATCCTCCTGGCATCCTGCTTCCTCAATAAATAAATCATTCCACCAATCATTTCTTCAACGCCTTCCCTTCCTACATGTGTCTGCATGCCCCCATCGATCCTTCTGTCTGTTGGACTGCCCCACTTTATTAATATGCAATCAATTGAATCAATCACTGACTCTCCTAGAATATGTTTCCTCCTCGACACACCCACGTGTAAGATCTCTCCTATAAATGCACCCCTGAAATCTATACTGTTTATTTTTTACTGATTGTTTCCATTCTGTCCATATTGCATTTTATTTCTTGAATGAAACCGAGATAAGGTTGTTCCTTCCTCAATCTATTCTTAAGGATTCGTTGTTTTCTTGGGTTGTTTATGCCTCTTATATTCCAAGTTATAATCTTCATTTAAACAGGTGGGGGGGAATTGGGGAAGAAATTTTTAATCTTACTTGAGTTTATCATCAGGGCTCCTAGTTCTTGTAGGGAAACATTGTTTGATTTCCTGCCTTTCTTCCTCCTTGCCTGCTTGGGTGAGTGTTGTAGTTTTCCATCTCCTGTTTTGATTCCCGGGTGTCCTATCTCGCCATGCATGCACTTGGTTCCTCTGGATTTTTCTTCCTCCCTTAGGAGGAAGATATATTGAATGCGATTTAGTTGCTCCGCTGGCACATTGTCAACTCCCTGCCTTTTCCATTGTTCCAGTATGTTCGAGATGTCTATCCCTTCCCTTTCCACGATGTCTATGAGATTTGGGTCTTTTTTTCCCACCTCGCTTGGTGTCATCTCAACATCTCCATCTACCTCTTGCATTGGGGTGTTCGCATCTTCGTTTCCTCCTTCCATAGAACTCACGTTGCCTCTCGACTCTCCCTTGTTTTTTGGATTTTCTATGTTCTCATGAGTTGCCTATTCACTTGTTTCCCTAGATTTTATCCTTTCCTTTCCCCCTTATTCCCCCTTGTTGGGGTTGCCCCTTCCTTCTTCTCTACTCTTGGATTTCAGGTTGCTTCCTGTTGGGGGCTTGTCTTGTCTTTTATTTCCTCTACCTTTGTGATTCGGCCTCACAAAACCATCCTCATCTTGTTGTTGTTTGGTATTTTCTGGTTCTTTTTTTTTATTGAGAGGGAATTATCTTAGTATATGTTCATGTTCATGGCACATTCTGCATCGAAACAATATCTTCTCATAGTCTATACTTTGGATCCATTCCTCATCCCTAAACTCTAGGATTATGGCTTCCGGGAGAGCCTCCGAGACATCCATCTCTATCCAGATTCGTGCATAGGATGTGTATATTCCTTTTAATGTTGCTTCTGATGTCTTGACATATTTTCCAAGCTTGTTCCCTATTGCTTCGAAGGTGGACGACAACCAATAATCAAGTGGTAAGGAATAAGCCTTAGCCAGAATGGGACATTTTAAAAGGTTTCTTTCTCTGGGGAGAATTTTTCCATCCATGGCCGCATGTACAACCCCGTTGAGGCGTGGAAATATGCCCCCCCTTCAAATATTTTATCCCTATCCTCTAGGTTCATGGAAACTCTTGTAAAGAAACCTTTCGATCCCAGGTGGAGTTCAACTTCTCCACTTAGCTTCCACTGGTATTTTATCCAGCTACGCAGAGTCTTTTCTGTGGGCCACGCGACCATAAACTTGCAGATTAGTGCATGCGTCTTCATCTGATCCTGGAAGAGTTGAGTTTGGGGGTCTTCGAGGATAAATTTGGGGATCAAATTTGTTTTAGGCTTACACGGGTTATTCCCACCTACCCCACTAGGGTTCATCGTTTCTTGCATATTGTTCTGGGCTTCTCTGGCCTCCTCCCCCATGCGATCACTTTTGCCTTGGTTGACCTCTTGATTCTTTTCCATCCCTGATCCCGAGGTGCCTATCAGGGGTTCCTTAAAACCAACGTTGCGTGGGCCTTTCCCTCTGTCCACCACTACCTACTTGTAGGAGGGAGTTCCACTCCCTCCCCCTCTGGTAACCATGTTGGCCGCCACTGCTGAAACCGTAATTGTTAAACCCTAGACCTGAATCACTCGTCAGAGGATGTCAGACTGCCCAATCAGTAACGCGTAAGTGTTTCATCATCTCATGTTATTAGGGTTACTGATATAATAAACCTTAAAAAACATTAATAGCTAAAGCCATTGGTTTCTTAATCATGCAAGAGTTGCAACCATTTTAGACTCTATGCATCCATCTCACAAAAGCACTAAACTTTCCTTTAATTAATTTAATAATTAGATGCTTTATTGAATATTTGTCCTTACATGAGCTCAATACACAGAATATATCATCCCACTCTATTGATGTAAACAAGAATTAAAATTTGCATAGATCTATCTTAACTTGGGATCTATTAAGCATTGGGAGGAGTCAAAAAGAAATCAAGCCAAAAACATCCATGTGCTTAAAAGATAAACACTAAGATAGATCTTTTCTTAATATATTAATCATGGTTGTTTTTATTTTTATTTTTTTATTATTATAGCCTTTTCCCTTTTGTGTTATGAACCTCCAATTTTCTTTCATTGTAATTATTAGAATTACATTACATTACGCATCTCATCCATACTAGGTTGTAGAATGCACAGTAAAACATGATTAATCTTCCCCTTTGCTACATGTTCTACAATTATGTAAACAAACATATTTTTTTTTTGAAATACACATCCCAAGGAAACATGTCAAGCACTTCCCCTCATTCTAACAATGGTACCCATGATAAATTGGATTTTGAGTAAGCTCAAGGCTTTGTCAACATAGGGATCAAGGTCATTACAATAATATGATCATTAAGAGATCAACATGTCACTTGTGGGAATTGAACCTAAGTGGGAAGGATAACACTCATCTCAACTGCACAGGCTAGACCCAATTGACTTGTAAACATACATATATTCATAAAAAAAAAAAAAAAAAATTATAGTAGAAATTAATAGTATGCATATGTGGCTTCTA
Source organism: Picea sitchensis (assembly GCA_010110895.2). Taxonomy (NCBI): domain Eukaryota; kingdom Viridiplantae; phylum Streptophyta; class Pinopsida; order Pinales; family Pinaceae; genus Picea; species Picea sitchensis. The sequence goes on along the minus strand of SNQJ01S0021166.1, from coordinate 36,522 downwards.
AAACCTTGTCTTTTACAACTTTGGACCCAATACAAGGCTTTTGTATCTCTCAGCGATCCCACTTGTTGTGAACTTTCTCAAAGCCCATTTTAATAGATAATGAATTATGCGATGCAAGGGTATGTTTGACATTATTTTTAAGTTAGCAAGTGTGCCATACGAGCACGACATAGGTTAGTGTGACATAAATACACAATGAGTGTAATAGATGAGCAAGGCACAAATGAGAATTTCATAGAGAATGTGCAATAGATGATCGTAACATAAATAAGCAAGCCACATGTGAGTACAACAAAAATGAGTGCAACATGAGTTGAAGCATGGATGTGATAGAAATGTGTGATGCACAGTTTAGGTGTGGATATGGAAAGCACACAACATGTAGAAGAAAAGAGTGTGTAGGACATTGACATCATCAAGATTGCATAAGATTGTGATAGGAAGCATGCATGGAGAGAACATGTTGCAAGATGGACAACAAAGTGTGTCTCTAAATCGTCTATTCTATAATTAGAAACAACCCTTACTCTACAAATCTCTCAGAACAATGTATCTCACCATGAAAATTGGAGACAAACGAGCTTAAGAGTCATTATGGAAAGTCAAATGACAACATATATATGAATTTTTGAAGAAATATGAAAGGCCACAATGAAAGTTGAAGTGACAAGAACACATCCAAAGAAATCTTGGAAAAATTGAAGAGTCAGATTGGGCATGAAGATATGTTGAAGGAAGATCAAGATTTTAGAGAAGATAGATATAAGTCAACGAGTGAAAAGAATAAATAGGAGTGTTTTCATAGAGTCAGGTTAGCCAACCAGTCTCAAGTAATGGATATTTAGAGTTATAGAGAGTCAATTGAGAGCCATAGTGGTGCGTTGAGGTGGAAAGTGTAATTTGTGCATGTATAATGCTTTATGTTAATGAGAATTAGTATACTTATTCCCCTATCATTGTGTATTTGGATATTATGTTTTTTGGATGTTGTATGCCCATCTAAGTTCTTGTAGCGTATTTATGTTTTAAGTTCTTATATGTGTGTTTTAGATCATTATGCACGAGTATATAGAGTTCAAGGTATCGATGAATCAAGCCCATTACACCCACGTTGTGCCATTTGGTATTATAGCAAGGTTTAAAAGCTTTGTGACAGAGAACTAAGTGAGAGAAAGGCTCAAGGAAGACATTAGAGAGGTTGTAAGTGAAGAGTTAGAAAAAATGGAAAGGATAAGTAGAAGGAAATCATGAATAGAGAAATGTATGCATTGTGAGGAAGAATTGTAGAGAGTGCAGTAGGGTAAAGAAGTCAAAGAAAGTGGCTCAAAACCAAGAGAGGAAAAAGAAAGCAAAGTTGAAGATGGAGATGTTGCAACATAATTGATGAGAATCTATTGAGTGTGAAGGTTGGGGTTTGTTGTGATGATAGAACATAAAGTTATAAATATTAATAAATTGGTTAAGTAAGATGGAGCACTATTTCAAATTTGAGATAACAGAAGACCTACAAAGAACAAAATTTGCTAGTACCAATTTTAAAGGACATTTTGCAATTTGGTGATATTTTGTGTAGCACAAACAAAATTAGAAGGGTAAAGTGAAGATTCAAAACTAGAGTAAGATCGTCACGAAGCTTTGAGAATTTTTTTTCCTTATAGACTACAAATAGGGTTTGTTTATACAATCACAAAATATTAGATAGAAAGAGAAATATATATGAATACACAAAAGAATTCTACAAGATTTCCATAAGCATTGGACACAAAAAGGATGAAGATCAATGAATATCAAAGTACATGGATGGTTTGAAGTTTGCTTTTAGGGTTAAATAATTTTGCATAAGATGCACTTAGTTGAAGAAGCATACCAATTAGTATTGAAGGTACATACGAAGTTAGTGTGCAAGGACAATAAGAAGAATTTTGTTAAAGGAAGAGATAGTTATGGCAGTAGAGGTGACAGTTCCACACAAATGGTGGAAAATGCACATGATGATAAGACAAAGAAGACAGATAAGATCTCTACACCACGAATAGGCTGAGTTACACTTGACTACAAAGGTTTCAAAGTATGTGGAAGAGTAATTGTGGTTACATAAGACAAATATACCATTATTATACTTATGGAGATGAAGGTCACAAGTCGTTCAATTTCCCATGAAGAGAGGGTGCATGTAGAAATGAGCAAAGGACTCAATTAGTGTAAGAAGAAACATTAGAGGATAGACAAATCATGAGAACACGAATAAAATATGATGATGCACAAAGGAATGATCATGCCATAGGTGTAAAAACCTTGGATGCTAGATGAAGCTAGATAGTCAAGAAAGAACATCTTTAGCACAAAATGGAACTATGGAGATATGCATTGAAAAATTTGATATCAAATTTGGAAATAGAAAAAATATGACCACAATTGGGAATTGTGGTAGAGAAAATAGGATTAATGTAATAGAATAATCCACAATTGTATAGTATATTTGAGTTTTAGTGTGGGTACAAGGTGATGTCCACCAACCAATACAAAGTGTAATTTAATATCAATGAATACAAGGACATATTTCATGTGATGGTGTTCCCATTGATCCTTGTCATTTGTTGTTGGAAAGACCATGGAAAAGTCAATGGAAGAACAACACTTACATTAACATAAAGAATGGTTAGATATTCTAATTGGTATTGATCAAGAAAGAAGATCTCAAAGAGGTGTTATTATTGTCATTGGAGTTCTTATGTGTGGTGAAGGAAACAAATGAGTGCTATGAAATTATGCTAAAGAAAGTGATAGAGCACGATGAAGAGTGTGCCAAGGATTACAAGATCCCTATAGAGGAGAAGAGGTTGTTGGAAAAGTATAGTGGCATAGAATGTGATGATGTTCTAGATGGTTAATTTCCAAACGTGAAGATTTCACATGATTTGGCATGATCTTAGGTGTGGCATTGTCAAATCAAGAAACAACAAGACAAGTTCATTGGAAAGCACAAAATTGAATTGATGTGTGGGTGAGTTGTTGTTGAAGGGTTTGTTTAGAGAGAGCATGAGCCCTTAAATGGTACCAATGGTGATAATGCCAAAAAATAATGGATGAAATGAAGGGAAGTATTAGAGTGCTTGTAATTAATTGTGTGCATTTGCAACTTTTAAAACCATGTCTTTCATAGATTTACAAAAACATGGACCAAATGTAGAGCTTTTATATTTATTATAGGTCCCACTTAATTGTGATATTTCTCAAAGCTTACTTTAGAAAATAATGAGTTATGTATATCGATGCGCTAGCTCGAGTAGTTGAGTGCTTTGAAATTCATGTAGGATGTCTCAAAGTTGTTTCCTTGAGTTGCCTCCCTTTGTTACATTACTCATTCAATGTCCTTATTGGGTCAAGGATAGTAATCGATGTCGATGGGCTTACACTAAGTACCATCCGTGAAATGTGGGAAAATGTTTGGAGGTTTCCCTGAGAGATTTTCTTTGGAAAAAAAATGAGTTATGGGATATAGTGGTATCTTGGACATTGTAAATTCCATGAGCATACTATACAATCATGGCATAGGTTAGCAAAACATAAATAAACATAAATTAGTAGTGATTTCAAGAGATGATGAGTAAATCACAAATGAGTGCATCATAGATGAGCATGACATAGATGAACATTCCACATATTAGAACAACAAAAATAAATGTGACATGATTTTAAGCATGGGTGTGACATAAAAGTGTACTATGCAACTCATGTGTGGATATGGAAAGCATAAAACATGAAGAAGAAAAGAGTACACAAGATGTTAACATCATCAAGATTGCATAAGATTGTGACTATTATGAGATTGCAAAAACAATCCTTCATAGAGAGCACACATGACAAGATGGACAATGAATTTCTTGTCTAAAACATCAATTATATATTTGGAGATGCGATACTTACTTTATAAATCTCTAATAAGAATTTATATTGGTATCGAAATTGGAAGCAAAAAAAGCTTAAGAGTCATTATGGAAAGTGAAATGACAATGCATGAAGTGCCAAAGGAAGATGAAAGTTGTAGTGAAAGTTGAAATGATGAAAGCATACCCAAAGAATTCTTGAAAAAGTTGAAAAGTCAAATTGGACATAGAGATGTTGGATGAAGATCAAGACTTTAGAAAAATTAGATAGTCAACAAGTGAAAAGAATAAATATGAGTGTTATCTTAGAGTCAGGTTAGCCAACTAATCTTGAGTAATGCAGATTTTGGGTTGTAGAGAGGCAATCGAGAGCTAGAGTGGTGTGTTCAGATGAAAACTCTAATCTTTATATATATATATATATATATATATATATGTTAATGAGAATTAGTAGACCTAGTCCCATATAACTATGAATATGGATTTTATTATCTAAGTTTTGTATGACCATCTAGGTTACTGTAGCATATTTTCATTCTGATATGTGTAGCAATTTTTCATGCACAAGTCTGTAGAGCTTGGGATATTGATGAATTAGGTCCTTTTCACCCATGTTGCACCATTTGGTGTTAAAGAAAGGTTTAAAATCTCTATGAGAGAAAACTAAGTGAGAGGAAGGCTCAAAGAAGACCACAAAGATGTTGTAAGTGAAGAGTTAGAAAAAATGGCAAGGAGAGGCAAGAGGACAATCATGAATGGAGAATCATAGGCAATATTAAGAAGTATTGGAGCACATGTAACAAGTTAGAGAAGTTGAAGTGAGAAACTAAGATCTAAGAGAGGAACTAGAAAGTAAAGTCAAAGATGGAGATGTTGCAACAAGGTTAATGAGGCTTCCAAGGAACAAAAGGGGTGTGAAGGTCAAGGTTTATTATGATGAAAGAACTTGATTGTGGAAATATTAATAGATTGGTTAAGTGATATGGAGTTTTATTTTAAAGTGTGTTGATGTAATGTCCCTGATCCAGAACCATTTTTAATTGTACATATAGGTTGGTGAGTCGATTGGTACCAAGTGTAAATGTAATGTATATTTAGGCTAGTGAGGTGTTGGCATTAAGTTTTGATGTTGCACACATCAGTATAGTGCACAAAGAAGTGCTATAAAAAACAAGGTGTGCACATTTTATGTGTTGCGCGCACCTAGGTAAGTGCACACATTGCACTATGTTGCATGCACTTGGGTAAGTGTGTGGTAATGACTGGAAGTGCACATAGCTAAGTTAATCATATGTATATATAAAAGACTGGATATGTTTTGAGGCCAGATAGCTTGTGTGATTATGAGGCTAGTGAGCCTAGACGCAGATAGGTCAATGCACCTATCCATGTAAATATAATCATGATTATTAATATAATATTGCATCACTGTGTGTAGAAAAACTTAGACGAAAAGAGATGGGAGGTTGACTCCACCGAAAAAGGGAAAAGCAGATGAGTCGTAAGTCTTGGGGAATATTTTAATAATATTTCTGAAAAAGTGTAATGTGGATATGTTTTATCCTAAGTTCCCGAGGGTAGGGAATGGGTCACCAAGTTGCTTAAAGCTACTTTTAAAGGTGACAAGTGTCAAGTGGAAGGCATGCAATATATATATTTGGCCTTAGTGTATTTTGGAGGGATTATGATTATTATTGCATGAAATGATTATTGAGAGGGGGATTCAGAGAGAATTCATGTTTTAGGCTCTTGTGAGCAGAAGGGGATAAGACTGTATGGAAAATCTATTTATTATCTTATCTGCACAAAGAATCTTGTAAGGAGTTGTGGCATTGTAATCTAAGTTTACTGTCGAGGGGACAGGTTGATAGACCGTGAGAAGTCTCTTTGGGTGATATATTGGTTGTTGTGAAGTGGTTGCGAGACTAGGAGTATACTCTCCAGGTGAGAGTGTTGCTAAGAATTGTTCCTTGGTGAATTGAGCATTAGTTGCAGGGCTTAGATACTTCCTATTCGACCTATTGTTGGTAATCCTGGGAAGGGAAGTGGGGCAGCCAAAGGACTATTTAGCAGAGAAGGAGCGCACCTCCTTGGTTGTGACAAGCGCATGGGTAATGAGGGATTGTGGGCTAGTTGCAGCAACAGGCACCTAGGATTAAACAATATTGTTGAGTTTCAAGCCATAGCTTGTCGCTAGGAACCCTTTTTTTCCTGGTGGAGTTGAGCCCCAACTCGAGGGTGACCTGTTTCTGAAATCTTATGAGCAACAACGTATATGGTTTGGAGGAACGTCTGATTCAAGGTCGTAGTTAGTGACTTTCATTACAGATAAGTGTTCTTTATGTGCTTGTCTTTTTTACTATGTGCATATTTGACTATGCTTAATATAAATTAATTCTTGTATGTGGATTCATATAAGTATTGGTTATTATTTTGTTTAATGATGCTCATACCTGTAAGTATGGTTCTTATAGCATGTATTTGTAGTTGTGCATGGATATGACCAATTTGGTTAGTATTTCCTATTAAGTTAACCTGGTGATTTTGGTTATGAGTCATCAAGAAGAGGATTGAGTGGTCGAGTGTGCAAGATTGTAGCATGTGTGTATTAAGAGGTTGGAATTAATGTGTGTGTTTAAGGAATAGATCTCGTGCAGAGTGAAAACAGAAGTGGTGCATGATGCTTAGATGGATGTGTGTGCAGTTATGTTGTCGGAAACAGTGGGAAAAAAGTCATGGAAACAACCTATTCAGTGTTGGGGTTGTGGCGAAAATCATATGCGCAAAGATTTCCCTAAAAGAGGTTATAAAGCGAGGAATGTGCACATTGTACAAGTTGCAACAATGGAGGACATGGGCATAAATGTGCAAAGGATCTACACCTCGCTTGAAAAAAATTGAGTTGAGTTTCAGTTGCACATGATCGAGGTGGAAGGTAATATTAATGACCAACCAATTGTTATTTTAATTAACTTATTAGTTATTCATAGTTATCTAGATTTTAATATGGTGGAAAGGTTCCAATTGTCGAGAAGCAATCTTGGAAAACCCCGGTTGGTGCAGTTAGCTATAGGAGAAAAAAATAAATTAATGAGATGGTTAAGGCATGTCCAATGGAGATGAATGGATTGTGCACAAAAGTTGATCTGAATATCATACCTTTTTGTTCGTATGATTTCTTTATTGGTATGGATTGGTTGGAAGAGCACCATGTTGTCCTAGATTGTTACAATAAGACATTTACTTGCTTGGATGAGGAAGAAAATTTAAGATCAGTTCAAGGAATTTCAAGAGTTGTGACTATCCGAGAAGTTCCAGTGTTGCAGTTGAAGACAAGTTACAAGAAATGATGTCAAGTATTAGTAGCCCACATGGAAGAGGCACTTAAGGATAAAGTGCTAAGTGTGGAAGATTGTGTAGTGCTGAAAGAGTTTGAGGATGTCTTTAAAGAGATACTGGGATTGTCTCCGAAAAGAGATATTGAATTCTCTATAAATCTGATGTCGAGAGAAACACCTATATCCAAGACTCCTTATAGGATGAGTACACCAGAATTGAAGGAGTTGTAGATGCAACTTGAAGAGATTTTCAAGAAAGGGTATATACACCCAAGTGTGTCACCTTGAGGTGCGCTAGTTTTGTTCGTGATGAAGAAGGATGGTACGTTGAGACTTTGTATCGACTTCAGGTAGTTTAACAAGGTAACAATGAAGAACACGTATACTTTTCCAAGGATAGATGATATGTTTGATTAGCTAAGGGGCACAAGGATATTTTCAAAAAATGATCTCAGACCTGGATACCACCAAGTGAAAATAAAAGAGGAAGACATCAATAAGACTGCCTTCAGAACAAGGTATAGTCATTATGATTTTAAAGTGGTGTCATCTGGGTTGTCAAAAGCACCAGTTGTCTTCATGTGTTTAATGAATGGAGTTTTCAGAGAGTATTTGGATAAGTTTGTCATTGTATTTTTGGATGACATTCTTATTTACTCAAAGTCTGAGGAAGAGCATGAGCAACACATGAGGATGTTGTTGTAGGTATTGAGGGAGCATAAACTATATGAAAAGTTGAGAAAGTGTTCATTTTACCAGAGACAGATTCATTACTTGGGTCATATAATTTCAAAAGAATGAATAGTTGTGGACCCCACGAAGATAAAATCCATTGAGGGATGGCCAACACCAAGAAATGTTGTAGAAGTGAGATCCTTTATGGGTCTAGCAGGGTACCACAAAAGGTTTATTGAAGGATTCTCAAAGATTGTGCATCCAATCACATCCCTGCAGAATAAAGGTGTGTGATTTGAATGGACTCTTGATTGCGCAAGGAGTTTCCAACACTTAAAAAATTTGTTAATCAATGCGCCAATTTTGAGAATTTTTTTATCCTGATGCAAATTTCGTGGTGTGTACAGATGCATGCAAGGAAACACTCGTTGGAGTTCTGAGTCGGGATGGGCATGTGGTATGCTACAAATAAAGGAAATTGAAAGAGCATGAAAGGATCCATGCTACGCATGATTTATAATTGGCAACTATAGTGCATGCCTTGATGATGTGGCAACATTATCTCATGGGTAAAATATTTGAGCTGAGAACAAACCATTGTGGTCTGAAGAATTTGTTTGGACATCCAAGTTTAAATTCCATACAAAGAAGGTGGTTAGAGTTCCTTAGTGAGTATGACTTCAAAATAAATCATATCAGAGGAAAAGAAAATAAGGTGGTTGATGCGCTCACCGGGAGAATGCATTGTTGATGTTTTGGTAGTCGTGGGAGGTATTAACCTCCACATGTAACCTATGAATTAGAATAGAATATTCCAGAAGCAAGTGAACCATTAAACAAATGTGTGGAAACCCTAGAAGACAAGTCGGCCTAGCAAAATAATAATATTAGAATATTATCTTCCAGAAATACAAGTCAGCTTCACGGGAATAAGATAAATATAAAATATAATTACCATAAAGTCAGGTTGGCTCAGCCAGAAAAGTCATTGGACAAATTAATATAAATAGAGGACGTTTTAGCTCATTTTTACACCCAGTTAGTGTGCAAGTCTTGTGGAGAGATGCAGTTGCAGCTCCAAGGAGGAATATTGGTGTATGGTCATCTCTTGGTCTTGGTATCTCTCCTGGTGTTTTTCTTGGTGATATTCTTGCTAAGTATGGCACAAGTTTGAGAGAGAGAGTAGCGTAGATACAACTGCTGCAGTTTTGTATGGTACTTGTTCTGTGGATATTGAGACTCTCTCTCTCTTATGTGTTGCCCTTGGAGAAGGAGCACTCTACTTGTCTTGAGTTGTTGTTGAAATTAGCAAATATGGTTTATTTGTTGGTTCTGGAGGGGGCTTGCCAGAATTATTCTAAGTAAAGGTTAGTGTGATCGAGGGTGGAATATGTGAATTCCTATGGTTGGGTGACAATGATGTGACATTGTTTATGGTTAAAAACAAACATACCAAAATTTCAACATGGGATCAAATCTAGTTTCCTTCTTAACAATCTAGTTGTTGGAAGGAAGATCCTCAATTTCCCCCATTGCCAAGCTCGTTGACCACTTAAGGATATCACTAAGAAGGTCACCTAAGTAGGGTGCATCTCTTCCTCGTATCAGATCTGCAAATTTTTGAAGTTGAGATATTATGTTTTCCTCATAAAAACCCTAGGTTTGCAGTGTCATCTCCTTCATGCCAGTTCCTTCGTGCCAGTTGTAGTGCTAGTTGTAGCACCAGTTGCAGCACTAGTTGCAGTAAACTTTATGTGAAACGTTGGGCCTAATATTTGGTTGTTCTAGTGCACCTTACCCTAGCACATCTCTAGTTACCTTTAGATTGCAATTTGGAGCACTTTGAAGTTTTAGTATTCGTCATTAATGCCAGATGGTGCCACTGTCTATCATTTCCTGTCACTGTTGTCGGAGGTATGTACTTATATATGTTTAAATTGTATCACTATTTTGAGTGTGATTGCAGGAGAAATGATCTCCATTCCAAGAAAAAATCGTATATCTAGAGGGATCTCAGATCTAACACATTCAGAGGAACAACGCACTCAAGGTTTGATTGTTTTCATATGCCTCTAGTTGTTATGGCATTATTGTGACCTTATGAACATCTATTTTTATTTTGATCTATTGAAGTTATGATTATCATACTAACTTATGTTCAAAGTTAAAGTTAGAAACTAACTTTATTCAAAGTATTAGATTGATTAAGGTTGAGACTTTAGAGTTTATTTGCACTATATTCTCAACTTAGACTTATGTCTATAAAGCATATTGTCTTAAGTACAGGGGACAGGTTGAAGAGAATACTTGTCATCTTGAGTGAATGAGACAAGAAATAAAATCAACAACAATCGTTCTTGAAGATAAGACTCCAGGTTCCATGTTTTATTAAATTAATAAGCTTCCAATTTGTACATATCAAGTTTGATAATTGCTACATTGCTAGTTGTGACAACAATCCTTGAAAGTTTCTATTATTGCTAAATACAATGAATACTTGGAAGCATGTGAGTACTATTGATATAAATACTTGAAAGATGAACTAACATCTCCTCTAGGATATACTTCTTGTTTTGCTTCCAGGTAGGTCACCTTGGTAATAATATGATGATTACCATGATATTATCTTTTTTTTTATTCTTGTTGACATAGATATGTTCTAATGAAAATGTTATTATACTTTTTTTTTCCTTGTTTTCTTGTTCCGGGTAGGTTACCATGGAGGAATGATTGATCACAACACTAGAAGAGTGTTATTCCTATTTCTTATTATTTTATTTTTATTTTGGTTCTTGTTCCAGGCAGGTCACAAGCAATAGCTTTGAGAATGAACCACTGTGATTATTGTTCTCGTTCTTGTTTTTATTATTATAAGAGTATTATTCTTGTATATTATTTTTCCCTTTCTTGTCCTTGTTCCGGTGATAAATCTGATGGAAGTTATAGTGATGGTTGCAAGAGACAACATATTAGATGGTCTCTAGTTTGAGACATGGAGCAGACTATCCAGATAAGAAGTTGTATACACGAACGTATACATCCATGTACCAATGAAGAAGAAGACGAAGAAGGGTAATTTTGCGAGATACATAGTATATCATATGGAAATTGATTGTAATGAGTAGAAGGCTCCAAAGATGACGGAACAAATCCCTCTAGTGCAATTGATCACTCTTCAGATCATCAAGAAGAGTTAGTAGAGCTAGAAGAGCCTACCCAAAATCGTTGCAGTAACCAAGAAGAGATCAACGTGGTCCCATGAAACTTTGTAGGATGTGTTAGTAACATTTCTCATTCGAAGAACCAGAGCGATCAGGTCTGCAAGTGGCGCGATGAGCACCGAGCGCAACTCACAGAAGAAATTCATTTCGGGCTTAAATCAAGCGAGCGAGCAGTCTGATTTCAACGGTCGGGATTCATCCAAAGGAACAGATCAACGATTGGCGGGAAATCGCGGTTGGCGAAGTTGCACCGAGGTTAGCGCAATGGAGAGCGCCCATAGTGTGTGCATGGAAATATAGCAGCCTTCCATCCAGAGGACGTGTGGCGCGAGATCTGGTCGCGTCGGCATTTCAGTATTCGGGATTTCGAGGGGTGAAGGTTCCTTGTTGTCCTATATCTCGAAACCCTGAACCTTGAAAGCGTCGAAGGTGCCCAAAGTCGAGCCCGTAGTATTATGGAGCAATCTCGACCGTCCATCTATAGGAGACACCTGGTGCACGATTAGGCTCCTCGTCGTTTCGCCCATCACGATTTTTAGGCGCAAGATGCAGCATCATTGTATTTCCGATGTGCGAGGTGCCGGGAGTGTCCAGGACTCGGGCCCACATCATCGTCGGGAGATTTCAGAACCGTCAGATCTAGAGGGATGCGTGGCGCTAGATTAAGTCATCTCGACGTTTCACTCATCGCGATTTCAAGAAACAGGGATCAACCCCTTCCTATTCACGAACGCTGAAAGCGCCTTTAAGAGTAAACACAAGGTCATAGCCTATTGTCACTTGGGAAATAAAAGAGCTATGCAAAAGGGGCCAAAGGCGTCGAGTCCAGTCGTCGAAAGGATCATTGCGATCTTCAGGTGCCATCTGATGCAATCTCGCACCCGGTTTCCGCTTGGAGTAAATGAAGGTGAGAAGGGGTGTTTGAGACCTCTCCTCATGCATTAAGTGTAAGGTATGGAGGGTCCGGAAAGCAGTCTGCTCGAGAACGACCTGTATACTCATTTTTCCAAATAATCCATGTTGAGTCCTCGACTAGCCCAAGGAGGCCTGCACACGCTAACTCAACATTTACTGGCTCAGCTACTCCCCTTACATGAGCCATACGCAGTTAAGGTGGCGTCTGACAAAGAATACCCATCCAAATTTGGCTGAAGGGACATCAAGCCTTGAATGACTGAGGACACCTCTGTTAGGCGATTTCACTAAGTATATAAACTTAGTCTTTGTATTTTGTAATCTAGCGATGGTAGAGCGAAGCTCCCGATTGTAAAGTTTTAGCACAGACTCTAGTTTTCTGGTTATGTATTGGTATGTAAGATTTCTTGTTTAATGACAGACAGTCTTCTCACTCCATCTGGTTTTCATCTCATACTGAGAGAGTTCATGATCGACCGATTCGTGCGAATCATCGCAATTATGTTATGATAAAGGATTTATTGTCGCATTGTTGTGTTGTCCAGTTTTCTGCATTCGAATGTAAGAGGATCTTGCATTTATATGTTTTCTCCTATAGTCTGTTAGGAACCTGATGTTTACTACAGACCTCTGCTTTTCTCTTATACAAGTCTTCCCCCTACTCACCCTTACTACAACTTACTGTCTGAAGTTTATCTAAGACCTCACTTGCCTATGCATGCCTGACCTAGTTTTGGAGTTAGAACCACATCGTGTTGATTTAACTTCCATTCGATCACTCCATTAAACAAATCGTGACATAAAATGATGGGCGTTGGGCTCTGCTCCTGCTGCAATCCAGGGGTGACTTCCGACGCTAAAATTTTCTGGCGCCGCTGCCGGGGACGAAGTTGAAATTTTTCCCCAGGATTGAACGACATTGAGCCTCTGATTCTGAAGGTGCATCAGGTATCAGAGCCTTTAAAGATTGCTACTGTGCACCTGGCGACTCCATTGTGATGACTCCACTGTGGCGAACCTTCCGTGTTAATTGTGTCTTTCAGAGGTAGACACACGTGGTCTCATCCACAGCTGCCTCTAGCTACACCTGAAGCTGATCCAGAGGTGGTTCTCAGAAAAGGAAAGGCCTTTGAAGAAGAAGATTCCACCGCCGAACCAGGTATTCCACCATCTTTGTCTGTAGGAACTCCATTTTCTCCTCCTTAGTTTCTTAATAGACCTCCTTCAGAGGTTTCCCGTTTCCTGAATTTCGGGAGTGTTCCTGTTGAGTTTTCCCCTCCTGGTTTGGGATTGGACGAAGAAATCCTTGTCACTCCCCTTTCCTCTGAAGTTGTACCTTGGCGTAGACCCAGGACTACAGAAGATTTCCCCACTCCTATATTTACTACTCCTCCTCTTGTTATTGTTACCACTCCTGCACAAAGAGGAGCGTTTGTTGACTTGAGCTCGTTAGCCTTCTCCTTGAACCCCCTTTTGTTTCCCATTCCACTTTGAGATTCATTCCCAGTAGCCCCTTCGCGAACGCCTTCTCCTCCAGGTTCTCCTCCACCTAATATTCCTATGGTTGGTGCTAATCCCCTTCTAAATAGAATGGACGCCATAGTCACTACTAGATATGCTCCCTTAATCCTACCCCATCCTATGAATCCTCTCCTTGCTGGAGATTACTTGAAATACATGCCCAAGTTCACTGGGGAAGGGGACGTAACTGCGGAAGAGCACCTGGTTTCTTTCTATAGTTATGCAGACAACCTAAACATTGAAAATGAAGACGTCTGGATGAGAGTCTTTGTACAAAGCCTGGATGGTGAGGTGAGGAAGTGGTTTAGAGGATTGTCCCCCGGATCGATTGCTGGGATCGAAGCCCTGGATAGTGCTTTCCTGAGGTAGTGGGGCGATAGGAAGGATTTCATGTATTACATGACAGAGTTCAGGTATTTGAAGAATATGGAAGGAGAGTCTGTCTCTGACTTCTCCAAAAGATTCAATAAGATGTATAATAAAATTCCCGCTGAAATAAAGCCTTTAGAAGCCTCGGCCAAGATTTCTTATGCCAGTGCGTTTGGCCCCGATTTCTGTCTTTTATTGAGAGAAAGAAGAGCCACCTCCTTAGATCAAATGCAAGATGCAGCCATAGAGGTGGAATCCAATGTATTAGCAGTCGACAGATTGAGGAACAAGGCCGACGCAGACAGAAGAAAGGGAAGATTTGAGGCCTCAACTTCTGGCCCATCGGTGCCCCACCCACAAGTGGATAAACTGACCAAGATGGTGAAGTCTCTGTCTGCATAGATGGAGAGGATGAAGGTGGAAGGGAGACAAGCATACAAGGGCCCTCAAAATGACGAAAATAAAGGAGGTTTCAGGAGGCCCAACAATATTACTTCCCCGACTATGCAAAGAGAAAGGGGAAGAGACAGAGAAGACCATAAAATTCAAGCCCCTTTTCAAAACAATTTTGTGGCCGAGGAGGAAGAGGGGGGAACAGATGAGCTTGATCCTGAAATCCATTTCTTCGGAGACACTCCTCCTTTCCCTCATCTCACTCAATCAACATACGAGGAGTCTCTTGTGGATAGTCAGCTAAATGAACTAAGCAAGGAAAACAGGACTAGCGGCCGCCAAGGTAGGTATGACCTGAGGTCTCAGAAGAAGGCAGTGACACCTGATGTTCCTGAGCAGTCCACCAGAACAAATAAGCTTGCCAATGAAGTAGCGGATAGTCACAGAGGTAAGAAGACCCGACCCCTCTCTCCCACAGTCCAGAGTCATGTTCTTGAAATAAGAGAAATCCCAAAGCTTACATCTTCTTTTAATTTCGAGCATGAAATTCAAAAGATCAGAATCCCTGTGCCCCTGACCGAATTGATTAAACATGAAGGGTTCAAGAAATGCTTATCTGAGATTTTACAGTCTGAGG
>SNQJ01S0021166.1:0-11801 GCA_010110895.2 Picea sitchensis | reverse complement strand
AATAAAATAATGTGAATATTTAAAATTAGATAAAATTAGTGAGTTCCTTTTGTGTATATTAAAAATGGTCTATTTGAACAAAGATTCTTGCATTCCTAAAAATCCTAAATGAGAAGTTCAAGAAAATAAATTTGTTGACTAATAAGGTGCTTAAAAAAGGCATTAAGGAAAAAATTGAATTTTATCTCTAAAACAAAAATAACTTCATTTTATTCAAAAGTGACTCAATTAACTTAACAAAAATAATCAACCATGGAAGTAAATAAACATTGATGTTCAAAATTTTTAAAATACAAATGAATAAATTGAATTTTATTTCCAAAACAAAAATTAACTTCATTTTATCTTAAAAAATCACCCAATTAATAATCAACCATAAAGTAAATAAAGATTGATGTTAATTTTTTTTTAAAGTATATATAAAACTTACGTAATGTGCCATCGTACAAAACTTTTTACTTAGATTGTTATTTATATGATTCATAAAGTTGTTAAAAAAACAAACAAGGGACAATAATATGATCATTATATTGCATATTTATTTACATATATTTATCACAATTGTGAATGGAATGGATTAGTATTAAATTTTATAAAGAAATTGGATGCATATGAATCACATTTATGAATATGCTTGTATTAAATTTTTAAAGGAATTTCGATTTTTTTTCTAAATAAAAGCATTTGATAAATTTTCAAAGATATCTCTCAAAACAACCCTCCAAATCAATATGTTAGAAGTTTACATTGCATGTTTAATGATCATAAAAAGTGAAGATTTAATGATCGAAAATCTCTGTGAGTGTCCATGCATGTTCTTCTCTGAATCATTTTATTAATTTGTGAATGGTAATAAAATTTCAATTTCAATTCTAATTGAATAAATAAAATGAACAATAATACCAAATATTGATATGCTACAAGGTCTTCCTTAAGAAATTGTCAAAGTTACTACTAAATAAAGTAAATCCTTACTTGGATTTCATTGTTTCCATTACTTACAAATGCAATTGAGCTTGCAACCTTTATGAGACAATCTTATCATGGATTCCCATGAATTATAGAAACCACACTAGCATCAATAAAATTTAAAAACTGGACATTGATAAAAAATTTTTTTATTAAATCTGGATTAAGTTCCACTCTCAAATTTGACGCTAAGAAAAAGAAGTCATCTATCTTAATTCAATTCTAAGAAAATAGAAGTCCTATAGACCAAGTATATCTCAAAAGACTATAAAAGAAAAAAAGAAAAAAACAATAACGAACCCAAAACACTATAAAACAAAAACAAAACAATAAAGAACTCAACTTAAATTTTACCTTGTGAAGTTAAAGCCCTATGGACAAAATTTTTACCCTTAACTAACTCAAACATAATTCTGAACCCAAATTGAAATTAAGTACAAAACCCATTAAAGATATTTTTTTTATTAAAAATAAAAATATATGTACTTACAACTCTTTATTTGTGAAAATAAGTGTAACACCTTGTTTTGCTTAGTATGTAAATATATGTCTAAATGTCACTATGAGTCATGGATAGTATGTTTAATGTTTTAAACCACGATGAACAATTAAAATGATAAAATGTATTTTGATAATAATGAAAAGAAATTTGGGGAAAGATGAACCCTCGAAATGAGAGAGGTCGAAAGTTGGTAAGAAATCCACGAAATTAAGAAGAGTGTGTTTAGAAAAACGCCTCTGGTTCATAGCAACATAGAGGAGAGTCAAGTTATCTAGTTTTTTAAGGGAGAAATAACAATTAAGAATCTCTAACTCAAGTTGATAAACATGGCTGCGAATATTTGGTGCATAACTATGCAAGCTAACTATTGTGACTCCCCGAGTCAAGAGAAACCCCCCTTGCTTGGTGGAATTTGAGATAATCTTTCTAATTTATGTTGATGAAGGAAAGTAGCCTTCATTTGTATACTTTTGTTATTGAGTGATGTTGGAATATTGTTTAATACTGAGAGGGGGCGCAGGTGAATCAATATTTCTTCTTTGTCACAATATTTCACACCACTTAATCATTAATATTATTAAACACAAGAAATGATCATCAAAGAAGAACAATGCACATAATTTTAATATGAAAAATCATAAATGTTTTTATTTATTTATTTATATAAAATTTATTTTTCATATACAAGATACAACTTGTAGCAGACACCAATCTCCTCTTTTGAGCACCAACTCAAGGAGACAACAATCCCTTGTTTTGAGCACCAACTAAAGGAGACAACAATCGATCGTTTTGAGCACCAACTCAAGGAGACAACAATCACTTGTTTTTCAAGCACCAACTTGAGTACGTTGCAACTCTCTATTGTTCAAGCTCCAACCTATAGAGGAATTTAATCCTCCCTTGCTTTACCCTTCCACTCTCACTGTAGTTTTTAATCTTCAAACTTCAATTTCTTCCTTTGGACTCTTTTTCTGTTTAGATCTTCTTATTAAATCATCGATTCACCTCTGTTGCTTCTGTCTTCACAAAATTTGCTCTACGTTTTTTACTTCTTCTTTTGTTGAATCTGCTTTCTTGAATGCCAGATTTGATTACTTTCCAATATATAAATGTCACTCTTGAATGATGTTTTATTGTCACATCTCAAATGATATGCTTACGAATTATTATTTTTATTACCTGCATATCCGTTTTTGCTCATAACCCTTTTCTTCATTTATACTAAATTCCATAAGCTTTATATGAAAATTCATGTTCTTGAAAAATGCCTTGCTATTCAATTGAATCAAAGGAAACTTTCCAATACATATAGGCTCAAAACCATTACAACATACTCATTATGAGCTTAACATGTCATTTATGGGAATTGAATCCAGGTGGGGAGATAACAATCATTCCTCACAACCATCCAAACCCAATTGGCTTATTAAAGTCATATTTATATTTAATTCACTTTATTTTTTCTCCACTTTTACGTAAACTTCATTTCCACTTAACTTTTCACTTTTGTATTTATTAAAATGATACCAATGATACATTTATATTTAATCCATTTTCTAACCTTTGACATCAATGACAATGTTGGAACACATATAATCCTAAGCTTTGAGCTTTACTTTCTCAACTTCATCTTTCCTAAAGTGGCAACTCAGAAATCAACTTTCAAATGTTTAAATCAAATTTATTTCTGGTCATAAGGCGTGCATGATATCCATTGTTGATGATGTTCTCCCATTTGATCAAACGATCCCTTTTCCCAGAGTTTTGGAGCCTTCTAATTGTTAAAGTGTCAAATCACTAAAGGTTGCTTCGGAGCTTTGCACTTTGGGTGTTTCGATAGGTCTTCACGATTAAAGTCCCGAAACCCGAAAGTGTCCGTTATCACTTTTTCATAAACCTTTAAAGGACACGATTCATAGTACATGTGTATCTTTCGAGTCTTCCCTGGGTTGACACGTGGCATCCATTTTAAACATTTTCATCTGAAGATTCATACGATTCGAAGTAACACGTGGAACCCCCTCGTCTCGACACATCATATAGAATGACGTCATCTTCGACACGTCACTACGGGGGATGGCCTTTTCGAAATATAACATAGAGATAACTTACAAATCCACGAAGCATCAAAATGCCAAAATATTAAATATTAATTAATTAAGTTAATCTTGGTCAAAATATAATTAATGACTTTGCGTTTTGGAGTTCGGACGTTTACCCTCCATCATATCCTAAAATCTTCGAAGTCCGATTTTTCAAAGCGCTGAAACTTAAATAGGATTAATTAAAACTTAAAAGCGATTATCAGATAATTAATCATTTCGCAGTTTCAGGTTGCAGGGATTTCTTCTCGAGCTATATTTAAAAACCCCGAAGTTTGAATACCCAAAGTACTTGAAATTAAACGTGATTAATTAATATTTTAAGAGAGATAATCTCGTAATTAACCTTTCGTGGATTCACGATTCGGGAAATTTCAAATCTGTTTCATCCAAAACTCCCAAACACGAACCACCAGTATTAATGTCATTTATCACAAATCAACGGTAATGATTTTTTAGCATAGATTGCGGATCGCCAGGTATACTTTCCCATTAGGGTTAATAAATTTGCCGTCAATAAAGGTATACTCGAATCAATGCACCTGATGTGAATAAAAATGCTTGATTTTGTATTCCATTTTCATCTTCGCAGAATAATAAGTTTTATCCAACTGAGAAGCTCACACATTACCCTGCAACATGTAACCCCGTTTCGATTTTATCGATATCATGGCACCACGGAAGATGATTAAAGCAATTGGTGAAGGTGCAGATATGAATGCAGACGTTCTGTCAGATAGCACACCGCGAGCCATAGACACTGTGAAATCTTGGACACAGGCGTTCGAGATTCTGGAACATGAGCTTATAAATTGCCTAGAAGATTCTGGCGATGAAGTGAACAACACTCATGAAGCTAATCTCATGGATATAGCTCAGTCAGAGCTACAGAAAATAGTCATGTGACCGAGATTCATGCCGTATAACGACATGATAGGTTGGGCCCTGGAAAACATCGACATCCAAACCAGGAGCACTTTCAACTCTCAAAAGGTTGTTGTTGGGTCTTTTCGACCAGAACACATACAATTAATGTATAAGCTATCCCCCGATTTTAAATATAATTACAATGCTACATTCATGCTGGAATTTGAGCAACAAGAATGTATACAATATGACAAAAGCTACCCTGATATAATCAAGTCCTGGTGGGGCCACCCAGAGAAATTCAGAGCCGACGCTCATGGCATTTATGTTACAACATCGTTGGATACTCATATGATTTATGTAGCTATGATGCTCTGTATAATATTCAGGAAGAATATTCCCACTCATTTCCCGGTGGCATGGGTGTCAATTATGCATGAGGTCAAATGGGTAGCCCACCCCTTTCTATATGTCCACGTATATCATGGATGTTATTTGCTTCATAACCCCATTTCCATTGATGAACTAGAGTTGGACCCCTACCAACACTGAACCTCTTCACTTCTATCACTCCAAGTTGTGGGAGGACAAGGCTAAATATTTCTTCTATGAAATATGCCACCATGTAGTGGTGCCCGTTCATATAGCTTTATATGGTTTCCCACCCCCTCAAATTTTAGACAGAATCATGGGAAATCTAGGCAAAATAGCATATTGGTTTATAGATGAAAACTTCTCTTACATCGGGGTTTTCGGATGCTTAGTCCCTCCTCATGCTCTCCCGAGGTTTTTACCAGACCGACTAGTATGCCAAGAAGTAGCTTATCAAACAGTGACATGGGGAATCAACAAGAAGCTGAAAGCAACCCAGAAAAAGGTATGGCCTACCTTCCCTCTCCATGTTAGTATGTTTTCATTATTAGACTTTGGACACTCCAAAGTGGAGGCTGCAGCTTTGGAGGATGTCAAGTTGGTTGACATCAAGTTTAAAAGGCAAGACCCACAAAATATCATGGAAAACCACCTGGCCCAATACAAGCTGAATAAATATGTGCACGAAAACTCCCCACATGATGAAATATTCAGGGGAGTCAGGTCTTATGAGGAAGTATTGAACAGAGTCCAAGCTTTGTCCCTAGATCAACAACCAGTTTCTTATGTTTCAAAGACATAGATGAATCAACTTGCCGAAAATACTACAGGGAGAATCGGTAGCCACTTCGCCTACCCAGGAAATTGTACCTCCGGGTTGCGAACCAGGTAACTCTAGTAAACATGATACTAAGGAAAACCCAAAGAGCGTCGAAGTTTTGACTTAGGAATTGCAAGCTTCATTGTCAAATCCACTCGACCCTCAGGCAAAGGCTCAGTTCGAAGCCTTCCTAAAGCGAGGACATGATACATCTCCTTCTACACCATCCACCTCTGCGGCCAACACTGCTGAGCAACAACTATCTAAGAAGCTCGATTCTCCTATTACTTCATTGACACCTTTACAATCTAGTTTCGAAAATCCTAGTTTCGAAGTCATTTTCATAGGTGATCTCACCCCAATTTCACCCGAAGAGATGCCTCCTTTAGAATTCTTCTTCAACAAGAAACAGAGGGCCATCGTTAAACGAGAAACACATCAGAAATATGGAGCGATAGTCAAAAGGCAAAGAATGGTGTACGATGGACAAAACTGAGATGATACAGAATTCACAAAGGAAGTTGCAGGTTCATTGGGTGCTTTTTCCACTGCTAATCAATGGTCTATAGAAAATTTGGTCGAGCAATTAAAACAGAGAGACCTGTTGGTAGGGAAGTTGCAAGATCAAATAATGACCATGGAATAGAATGTGAAGAATAAGATGAACCAAGATTTTGAACAGATAAGAGCTTATGACAGGAATCAAATTTAATAGTTGCGAGATAGCCTTGAAGAACTCCATCATAATTCATAGGCCAACAGAGGATTGGTCACTAAACAAGAAGAGTTAATAAAGCAATTGCAAGCCAGGTTAGACTTGAATGAAGGTACATCAGTAGAGATATCATCTTTTCAGACTCAAGCACTAGAGGTAAATGAAAAACTAGAAATAGCCCAACAAGATCTCTTCATGAAGGTCGATGCCATCCATAAATGCTACTAGACAGTAGACCCCGCTCTAAAAGATATCTATATTAAAGAAAGAGAATCTCACTCAACTCGAGTTAAGTTTCAAGAGGTCGTCTTATTGGTACCAAAGGATGATGTCTCATATGTTCATTGGATTTCTTTTTCGGAACAAATAAAAGGTGATATGGCTTTAAAGGCTTGGGAAAAAATCTAGCAGAAAGAAAAAGACTTTCCAGAGAGGTAAATGAAGCTTGTCTAGAAGCGTTTTCTTCACTAGACAAAGGACTAGTTGATTTTGAAGGAAATGATATCTACGAAGCCCTAGGTCAAATTGATATAGAAAAGAACCAGTATAATTCCAGAACAAGCAAAGAAGAAGCTCTGACAGCCATCCAGAAAATAAACCAGATTGATCTCCTTCAAATAAATAAATGGATAGTAAATCCAAGCTTACAGTTACAGGTCACATCTCAAGGAGAGAAAAGGATACAACAAAAGTTGCCTCGGGTAGAGATGAAGTTATACACTTTCGAGGTGAAGGAATCAACTGAGCCTTCAAGGTTAGTGGTGCAATTATTGAGTAAATGCATCTAATGTGTTGAATATGGGAAAACAATCACATCCAGAAACAAGTAAGGGAACATGCACATGCTATTCACATATTTGAGGGACAAATGGAAGCAAACGAAAAAGGCCAGAAATGAATGCCAAATCATCAAGAAGATCAGACGATAGTTGTAACCGGGCTAAAGAATGAGGAAAATAAATGTTTCTTCCAGTAGACAAAGAGACAGAGGAGAACGCTAGTGGAGCCCTACAGATTTTACATTTTGTTGCCTTATTAAAAAAATATTTACTATTTTTAATTATAAGAAGTCCAACTGTTTTGAGTTGAGACAGATTGTATAAATACATATATTCAAGATCTATCAAGTGGCTACTTCTTTCCGAATGTAATAGAGAAAACTCTCCTTATCGAGTATTAATACAAGTGCAGACATAGATTCCAAATTTTGTTAGTTTGGGTTATGCGTTTCTTCTGTTCTTCCATATCTCAACATCTATTTAAGCATTTCATTGCTAAATGTTTGATTTCAATTTAGTACAACAACTACTGTAATCGTATTGCATCAGTAATTTATTAAGTAAGTAGTTTTTCCTGTGCATTTAATGTGAGTAAATCAAGACCTGCGAGCTATGTGGATTACAATATTTTATACTTTATTCAAGGTTACAATATCTATTTTCTTCTACTGCAACAAGGTGAGACTCTTCAACAATTGATGCCTTGCTTTGCTTAACAGTTTGTATTTTTCTTTCGCACCATTCGATATTATAATTTTGACTTAGACATGAAATACGGCCTCTACGCTGCGATATTGTTAATTTCATTTAAGGAATTTTTCTCATATAACTAAGGTAGAAAAAGCACTTTTAAAAAACATTCTCTTCAAACTTTCTTGATTCCTGACATTACGCTTTGAGCCTTAAGTTTAATCTCAGGAACAACATCTTTTTGGCGCCATTTCCAGGGATGAAGAAACGAAGTTATTTTTCCCTAGGAAAATGACAAGGTAAGATTTTGTTCAATAAGATTTATGTGTTGAGGGTTTTCAGTCAAGTTCGGAAAAACCACAGTTTCGTTGATGGATTGTTGACGTTTCAGATCCATATCAGGATCCATCTTCAGGACAAGAAGCCTGGATAGTGAACAAAGATTGAATACACAAAGTAAGGCTATTTTTATCTTTCACTTGGTGACTCCACCATAGATAAACTGGCATTTAGTTGAAAGAATACCAGAAAGAACCTAGACGATAAGCACACCACACCTGTATTAGATCCCGAAAGGTTGTTGAAACCAAATGGATACCTTAAATCGACTACCGCATCGACAGGTAAAATATATCAACCCAAAGTTACACAAGTCAATACTAAGGTTCCAGTTGAAGATCTAACCCCTAAAGAGAATTTTAAACAAGCCCCCTCTCTGGAGACATCAACTAGTAAACCCGAGGTTAGGTTTGAGAGCCCGGAGGAAATTGTATCCAAAATAAAGACTGAGAATGACTCGACTGATACTCCTAGCGGTCAGAACAAAAGATCCTCCTCTTTACCCGTTGTTGTTAATACTCGGTTGACCTCATCCTTGCCTGAGGTAAAGGTTTCGGTTCTACGAAACCATGAAGAACACTTTTTATACCCGGATCCATCCCCTATTAGTTCCCCTATTTATACATCTTGTAAGTCCAAGGAAACCACTCCACACTTTCCGTTTCCTCCTCTTCTAGATTTTTCATCTCCTAACGACCTTTTTTTCGGAATTTCCTTCGCCATATCCCAAAGGAGCTGAAAGGTCACCACTTCGGTCCCTCGAAGTTTTTGAAAACCCTCTTTTTTCCCAAATTTTGTCCCCTAGACTTCCAATGGTTGCTGCTGGAGGAGGTGGTGTCAGAGGTGGAGGAGCAGGTGGAAAAGGTCAAGGAAAACCCCCACCCCCTATATTTTTTGCCAAGGTAGCGGCCAGATATGCTCTCTTGGTCCTTCCTGTCGTCCTTCATGATTTACTAGAAAATTATATGAAGAACTTACCAAAATTTATGGGAGAAGGAGATTTAACCGCAACAGAGCACATAACCTTCTTCGATCAGTTTGTCGATATCCTTGTCATTGAGCATGAAGATGCCTACTCTAGGCTTTTAGTGCAAACTTTCAAAGGAAAATTAAGAACCTGGTTTCGAGAACTCCCGGTAGGATCCCTATGGTCATATGATGATCTAGAAAATCCATTTTTGAGACAGTGGGGAGAAAATAAAGACCATTTGTATTATTTTACTGAATTCGGGGCTCTAAGAAAAATGAATTCTGAGTCGGTTCTTGAATTTACTCAGAGGTTCAACAAATTATATCATAATATCCCAACCGAAGTTAAACCCTCTTAAATTGTGACAAAGGTAACTTTCGCAGGGGCTTTTGAACCCGACTTTGCCCTACTCTTAAGAGAAAGAATATTTGCCACTTTGG
Source organism: Picea sitchensis (assembly GCA_010110895.2). NCBI lineage: Eukaryota > Viridiplantae > Streptophyta > Pinopsida > Pinales > Pinaceae > Picea > Picea sitchensis. Next base: position 2,233 of record SNQJ01S0021166.1, on the reverse strand, counting down.
CAGGAATGAAATACAATGCCATAGAAATTGAATCAAATATGATGACATCTAGCAAATTAAAATCCAAGGTTGAGACAAGAACCAAATAACCTAAACATTTTAGGGAACAAGCAGGACCCTCCGGGTCTTTGAAGTCTGTGGAAGAAAATATGGATGAGATGGCTAAGACAATCAAAGATTTGTCGAACAAAATATCTAGAATGGAACTAGACCAAGCCAAACTCGATCCATTCTCTAGAAATTAGTTCGGGAGAAACCCGAACCCTCAGACACAACAAGGACAAGTGAAAAATGAAGATAAAAAAAACCAAGCTCCGTTTAAAACGAAATTTTTTATGCAAAGGGATGTTGTGCAAAATTATGAGGGATTAGAAGAGGATATAAACAACCTTAGTGACGATGACCAGGAACCTCATTTAACTAGACAGGATTATGAAATATCTCTAGAACTAGAACCCCTGTTTAGTAATGAGGAAAGTATAAATAATCTGGGAGAGTTTGCATATCAAGGAATCACCGACTCCATAATGGCCGAACTTCAACAAAAGTATAATTTAAGGCCCAGAGAAACTAATACTACAAGTGTTCCACCGAAAAATATTTTATCGAGAAATAAAGCGAATGAGGCAGTTGTTACTAAACCACTAGTTGAAACAAAAGTTGCCCGAACAAAAACAGTTGAAACAAGAGCAACACAAACTAAGAAAGCATAGAATATTGAAGCACAAGCTAGAACCAGAGAAATTGAAAAAACAACTGGAGGTTTCAATTTAGAAAATGAACTAAATAAAATCAAAATCCCCATGCCCTTGGTTGAGCTTGCCAAGAATCCAATTTATAAAAAACAGATTGCTAAAATGATAAATTTTTCTAATGCTGAATGTCACATAGATGTGATCAACGTATAAGATGAAATACCTACGATTATGTTTGGTCCAAACATCTAAAATACTAAGGATTATGTTGCTCTGTTTTATATTACTTTAACTGTGCATGACCACTTACTTCACAACCGCATGCTAGATTCTGGGGCCTCTCATAATTTAATGCCTAAAATTATTATGTTCTCCTTAGTTGATGTCTCCTTGAATGTAGGGTGGTTGATCCAAAATTTCTCAAATCTGAATGGTTTGTTCTTTGGTGTAGTCTAAAAATTTGCTTCCAATTGCACTGGCCAATGATCCAATCCCCCTTGGGGGAGAATGTTGCAATCCAAATATAAACTCTGCATAATGATGGATTCTGAGACCAGGAATCTATCTAGCCTTGTGGCTACTTGGTGGTGAGCTAGTCGTTTGTTATTCCAGGTGAACTGTCCATTGTTGGTCCTGATGTCCACAAGCTCCATTGTGTCTATGAAAGCTGATAAATCTTCTACATCCTTTTCCAGTCTCTGGTTACCCCCTTTTTTCTTAGCTAGAGTAGTAATGATGTTTAAATCCCCAGCCAGAATCCAGTGGAGGTTACTAGTTCGTTCTTTTAGATTCTCTAGGTCCAGGAGCATTCTCCTTTTTTCCTACAGCACCTGGGGGGCATACACATGCATGCATAGGACTTTCGTCGTGTTCCCTATAACTTGCATGTTAACAGATAATGTGTGTCTCGTGGCTTCTGTCGAGAGTAGGTTAACCAATTGTGGGTTCCACAAGGTGAGAATTCCTCCCACCATCTATTGGATTTCTACAACCAATATCTTGTACTTGCTCTAGTGTCCCCCAGTTATTTGATAACCAAATTCATTCTTGAGGAAATTATGACTGTAATTCAAATTCGATTCAATTTGAGAAATGTTTTTTTCCATCATTAGAAGCTGAACTAGTAATTCTATCTCTTTTTCGTAGATATCCATACTAGAACACCATTTGTTCAACTCTCTTATTATAGTTATAGGTGAATTAAGCTTTATTTTCTTCATCTTCCTTTTCATAGAAGAAGAGTTGGATGTGTCCCCTATATAAGAGAACAAGAGATTAGGCACGGAAGGATTCATAAGTTTTTGCAACTCTATCACGTATGATGAATCCTTTAAATACTTGATGAGTTCAAAGTCTACCTTTAAATTGATAAAGGTTAAGGAAGTCACTTTCAAATATTGAAGAACAGAATACCCAAGGACCAAAAAAGGGATAAGAATCCCATATTCTTCATACCTCCAAGCATTTAGTAATCTTATATGTTTCCATATGAATGAAACTGATGACTTCTTTCGATCAACAATAATAGATTTTAAAAA
>SNQJ01S0021165.1:143465-177376 GCA_010110895.2 Picea sitchensis | reverse complement strand
TGTACCATGGCTAGGAGAGGAAATAGGTACCTTAGGTCCAATATAAGCTTCTTCACTTCAAGGTCTATGAACTAACCATTGAATGATCATGTAGATAATGTCTAAGGGATATTTGGGCTCGAGGTGGGATTTGGACACCATTAGTATTTTTTCACATCACATATGGGAGTTTAGGCTTGTACCATCATGAAGGGAAGGAGAAAAGGGAATTAGGATTTAAATGAACCTTATGTGCTTAATTACCAAGATCAAGGCCTCCAATTAGGAATATGGGCAACATTGGTATGCTTTAAATAATAATAATGGCTATTAGGACACGATATGGGCACCATTCACAGGTTTTATTCATCATAGTTGGCTCTCAAGACCTCTAAGAAGGAACTTAGAGCCATTAGGAGGATATAGTTGCATTCATAAGTTGCATTAGGAGGATATAGGTCACACATTCATAAGTTGAATCAAATTTATCCTCGACCTTGCTATGGGTAAGGATCCTCAATGTTCCCCTTCAATTTTGGCCTCTAAAGACTCTATTCAATATTATAAATTCCATCCAAAATTTTCACAACTACAACCCTAAAATGACTAAAAGATAATGCATGACCTTATGAGGATATGTGCCAAAATGGATCTCTCAAAAGTGATCCCCAAAGAGGTATAGTTGAATGCAGGTGAATATGTATGGAAACAAAAACTAGACTATGATCATGTTAAATTTCATTATAGATAACTTTTTAGGTTGGGAACACAATCTCCTCCCACCCTAAATGAAAACATGTACCTGATTTTATGGAACCAAAGCTTGAAGGTTCCTTGTAATGTACCTCAAATTCACCACAATTTTTTTTATTTTTTTTCTATGACAAAATTCAATTTCGTGTAAACTTAGAATTTAAGAGAAGGTAAGATTCATTTCTGTCCATAATGACATTATTACACCAGTCAAGTTTACTTCGAACAAAAAATATTATGTGGATAAATTTTGTCCATGATTCTATCACTTCCCTTAACTCTCAAACTACTCCAACATACTTATATGTATATGAGAAATATCTAAACTTACGTCGAAGGAACCTTTGAGGTTCAGAGAGATAAAGCACAGGGTTGTGCACAACTATCATTAGATCAGAAGGATCTGGGCACATAGAGTTTAACCTCTGAGAGGTCACTTTAAATCTCCATTAACATCTGCACTTATTTCCACCTACGAGTATGTAGCTTTCTCTAAATATATATAGAGCGGTTCACTGTCATAGGTATAGTTTCATCTTGATTCTATTTTAATAATTGGAAAGCTCAGTTACATGCTACGGTCATGCATCCTTACTTAAAGAAAATATAAACGAAAAAATGTATCTATCTAACTTGGGTCTCATTCTTACACACTAGTAACTTACACATTAATCATAATTAACTCGAAGGATCCCATCTTGTTCTCTATGGTTTATGCCTTTAAACAATAGTCAAATTATGAAATTTTGAATACTTAAAGGTGTATGAACTCATGGTGAGCAGAACTCTTAGGAAAAATCATGCTAAAAATCTACTGAATTAGTTTAATACTTTCATATACAATAATTTATGTACTTGTGATGCCCTGTACACAGTGACTCGTAATATGATATATTATTGCTATTCTACCTCTATCCTGGATGAAGATCCTCCACCATTTTCTACCAGTCCAGTCATTACAGTATTAGAGTTGTTCCTATAACAAATAATTCCTACTATGTTCCTACAGTTTTGTGAAAAAAAACAGAGGTCAAACGGGTTTCGGCGATTACAAATGCCGAATACAAAAAACAAAGGACCACATTGTTTGCCAAATCGTGAAATGCGGAAAGACTGTGGGCCCCGCACTTCGGGGTTTTGGGGTTTGGGATTTCGTGATTTCAAATGCCCAAACACCAACACACAACAACTCCCGAATTGCGAAAAGTGAATGGAAATGTGGGACCAGGACTTTGGCATTTTAGGGTTCGGGATTTCGCGATTTCAAATGCCCAAACACCAACACACAACAACTCCTGAATTACGAAATGTGAATGGAAAGTGGGACCAACACTTTGGGGTTTTAGGGTTCGGGATTTCACGATTTCAAGTCCCAAACACCAACACACAACAACTCTCGAATTGCGAAAAGTGAATGGAATGTGGGACTAGCACTTCAGGGTTTCGAGGTTTACTAACTCTCGATGCAAAAACACTGCACAATGTCAAACGCTGAATCACAAAATCATGGAAAGATATGGGGCCCAGCCAATAACAGGTTTCTACATTTGGTAATGCTTGATGCATGAACAACATACAACAGTAATCGTCGAATCACGAAATTCGATCAGGCTGTTGGGCCACTTCGGGTTTTGGCATTTTCAAGAACAAAATAAATTCATGTAATTGAAACAGTAACCTATGAAATGCCGAAAAAGGAAAACATGAACAGAGTTTACAAACTCAGTAAAAAAAAAACACAGAGTGACAAATTCAATTCAAAAATTGTTTCGGATCTTCTTAAGGTTTTTGCATATTTCTAAATTCATTACAGACTTTGACTATGGAAAGGGTAGACCACTCTTTAAATAAAGCAAGGGAAGCATAAAGTCTTCTGATAGGCACCAATTCCCATGATTGTTTTAGCATCTGATAAACAAAAGGGGTTTTTCGGATTTCATTAACTTTATGATGTAGATAGATTACTTTCGGTTTGCGTTTTATTTCTAATACGTATATATGTGTATAATATATGAGTTCCCCATTGATACATAAGGTTATTGCTATTTCATATTCCTCTTCAATTCATAGATTTAAAAGACAGGAAGTGTCTTTTAAGATGCATGATTGTTTGGAATTAGCGATGCATTTAAATGTTTCGTTTTAGCACAAATTTACTCAACTCTGATTGCTCAAATTTAGATCTATTTAATACTTTAGTCACAGAAATAAACCTATATCTATACAGATTGGCCTTCTTCAAGAATACAATGTATCCTAGCACTTCGAATTCAAATTAAACCTATCTGATTGCTCACATTTAGATATGTTTAATAGTTAAGTCACAGAAATAAACCTATATCTATACAGATTGGTTTTCTTTAAGCAGTACAAAGTATCCTAGCATTTCGACTTCATATTAAGCCTATCCTGTAGATGGATCTACTCTCTTAAACTCAAATCGTATTTAAATAAATTTTCCTAGTATTATCAATTTTCGGGAGGGACCACTCTAGAATTTAGAATGTGATTGTAAATCTAATACCATGATAGATATCATCCATTGAAAGAATTACTTTGATTTAGAAAATGTATATGCATAATATCAGTTACATACAAAACATCCAAGGACAGATTAAGGAAAGCTTTACATATCTGAACCACCTTGCAGAAAAAAAAAGGGAGCAACCATGTTCCTCCCAATCGTAGAACAGGGCCGCCAAACCACTTGCCCGATTCACCCCCTAGCCTGACCATGAATCCATGAGGGAGAAATTGGAAAAACTTATCTTCAGCAATGTCCTATAGCTCTAGCAGTTTTCCCTTGCCTCACACTCAAGCATTGTTCATAACAACAAATAAATCAAAAGTCTCCTTTCCCAACATACTTGGCAGCGTCCTACCTCCTCGCATATGTTATTTATCAATTTTACCCAGGTCTTTTTTCCTTCCCTTGGGAATTTTCACATATTTCTAAATCCATGATTTTTAGAGGCTGCCAATGGCCAAATCACTGATTTTCCACTTGTAATAATCATCCCAGAGGTAGTTCCAACATGTTCCCCACTCATGGAGTCATGGTCAGCTGATTTTAACATGGTTGTTCCATTTGTCCTCCTGGAATTAATATAAAATATTATGTTTTCATACAAGTGTCATAGTCCAATAGTTGGTTGGGTCAAAACAAATATTTTCCCAACAATCATAATAATTAATTACAATTATTAAATTCAAAATTCGGAATTGCAATAAATGGAAAAAAAATTCCAAATTCGAATTTACTAAAAATGGAATAAATTTCCAATGAATTTAAATTTCAAAAATAATTTATTTTTGGGGATATCACATCCTTTCCCCCATTAGTAAAACATTATCCTCAATGTTCGTTCCTTTCTTGGAACAGGATTGGATGAGATTTCCGCAAATCTCCCTCCAACTCCCAAGTGGCCTCCTCAGGAGTAAAGTGCTTCCATTGCACCTTTACCTGAGCGATGGCTCTGTTATGAAGTGTTATTTCTCTCCTGTCCAAAATGCACAGGGGTTCCACCTAGAACTCACCTTCGGGTTCCACCTGCACCAAGTTCCAATCAATCATATGAGTAGGGTCATGAATATACTTTTTCAACAAAGAAATGTGAAATACATTATGAATTCTTAGATTAGATGGAAGTGCAAGTTGGTATGCTACGGGTCCAGATCGAGCTAGTATCTCGAAGGGCCCACAAAACAAAGGTGCCATCTTGGCACAGTTCCCTAACTTCAATGAGCTTTTTCGGGCTTTAACCTTCAGGTAAACACGGTCTCCCACTTGAAATTCCAAGCGTCTTCTTTTCTTATCTGCATAGCTCTTATGTTTGTCCTGTGCTTCTTTCAAGTTATGTTGTACCTTTCTTACCATGTTCTCCATTTCTTGGAGCATCTCTAGTCCAATCATGAGTTTGTCAGCTAGGTTATCCCAGCTAATTGGACTCGTACACTTTCTGCCATACAATATTTTTAAAGTGCTCAACTTAGCTGAAGTTTGGTACCCATTGTTATATGCAAATTCTACCAAGTGCAGGTAGTCTTCCCACTTGCTTGCTTTTGTTCTTACGTACATGTGAATCATATCCTCTATGATTTGTTTTTTCCTTTTGGTCTATCCATCCGTTTGTGGATGATAGATTGTACTGAAATTCAATTTAGTTTTTATCCCTGCAAACAATTCCTTCCAAAAAGCGGATGCAAATTTTATGTCTCTATCTGAAATCACCATTTTAGGAATACCATGCAGTCTAAAAATTTCTTTCATGAATATTTCAGCAATGTTTATAGCTTTAAAAGTAGACTTTACAGGAATAAAGTGTGCAGACTTACTGAGTTTATAAATTACAACCATGATAAAATCATTATGTTTCTGAGTTTTAAACAAACCTGTTATAAAGTCCAGTGATATAGTCTCTGATTTCCATTCTGGTACTGGTAATAGCTGTAATAGGTTGGCTGGATGCTAGTGCCCGACCTTAACCTACTGACAATCTTTGCACCTAGCCAAGTATTCTACTATTTTTCCCTTCATACTAGGCTAGAAATAAAGTTTTCTAAGTGATGTTATTGTTTTCTGGTAACCTAAATGGCCAGAATACGGTTTCTTATGCACTTCATCCAAAATTGTTGATTTCAATTCTGTTGAATCTGGTATGTAAAGTTTGTTTTTAATTCGTAATAGTCCTTTCTTGTCGATGGTTAGATCTGGTTTGTCAGAGTTGGCAGTATTGTTTTGTAATTTTGTCATTATCTTAGTGTAACTTCCATCGTTAATACCTGTCGTCCTTATTATTTGTTGCATATCACTTTCTACCCTGCTGATGTTTATCTCAAATAACCCATGGTCTCTTCTTCTTAAAGCATCTGCTACTTTATTTTCCTTACCCTTGATATGTATGACCTCGAAGTCGAATTCTCTCAAGAAGGCTAGCCACCTTGCTTGTCTTGCATTAAGATCTAGTTTGTTAAACATATATTTCACCCCACTATTATCCATCAATAGTAAGAATTTTTTGCCCATTATTTAGTGTCGCCACATTTTTAAGGCATGTATTACTGCTACAAATTCTAGGTCATGAGTGACATAATTTCGTTCATGTTCTTTTAATTTTTGGGACTCATAACAAATCACGTGCCCTTCCTGAGTTAGGACACCACCTAGTCCCTCTTTACTTGCATCAACACAAACTGTTAAGTCTTTATCTGGGACTTCTACCTTCAAAGCGGGTGCCGATGTCAATAATTCTTTCAGCTTGTTAAAGGTGTCTTGACACTTTTCTGACCAGTTAAAATTTGTTCCTTTCTTTTGTAGTGACGAGATAGGGTTGGGTATCTTGGAAAACCCTTCTATAAATCTGCGATAATATCTGGTGATTCCCATGAATGATCGGATATCTACCACATCCTTAGGTACTAGCCATTCCATAATGTCTTTTATTTTTTTCGGGTCTACGACAATACCTTATGAGGAAATGACATGTCCTAAATATTGTATTTTTTTTTGATAAAAGTCACATTTGTCAAATTTTCCGTACAGTTTTTGTTTCCTTAATGTTTGCAGAACTATTCTTAAGTGTTCATCATGTTCCTCCTTTGTTTTAGAATAGACCAGAATATCGTCGATAAATACTACTACGAACTTGTCTAAGTACTGACTGAAAATGTTGTTCATGAAGCACATAAATGTGGCTGGTGCATTAGTGAGTCCGAAACGTATGACTACAAACTCGTAGTGTCCATATCTTGTTCGAAAAGTTGTTTTTTTAATGTCCTCGTCCTTTATCCTAACTTGATGATAACCGGATCGTAAATCTAATTTTGAAAAGATCTTGGCCCCACCAACTTGATCGAACATATAATTTATCCTTGGTAAGAGGTATTTGTTCTTAATGGTCATTTTGTTCAGTTGTCTATAATCGATACATAGTCTTAGAGTACCGTCTTTCATTTTCACAAAGAGGACTGGTGCACCCCATGGTGAAACGCTCGGTTTGATATACTCTTTGTCCAACAATTCCTGTAATTGGATTTTTAATTCTGTCAATTTTGGTAGAATCATTTGGTAAGGTGCTTTTGAGATAGGGATTGAACCGGGTAGTAGGTCTATGGAGAAGTCTATTTTCCTTCTAGGAGGTAATTATGGTATCTCATCCACAAACATGTCTCTGAATTCACGTAGGACAACAAAGTGTTCTAACTTTGGCTTATCTTATTTTTCTAATAGATTCGTCACTTGAATGGCATAAACTTGACATCCCTTTCTAAAACATTTCTTGAGTTGCATTGCTGAAACTTTTCTAACTGATACAAGTTTTGTTATGCCCTAGGCTATTCTAACAGTGTAAGAGTCATCTTTATAGCTAAGTATCTTTGTATAACAGTCGATTATTGTTGTGTGTTGTTCCAACCAATCCATCCCGATAATCATATCATAAGATCCTAGTGGTAAGATGTTCAGATTGGTCCTTATCTTTTGAACACCCAAGTTGAACTCAAAATAAGAAATAAAGTCAATTACTTTCCTTTTAGTACCTGTTTCTAGTTGTACCAGCGCTGATTTTGCATGCTTCAATTTCTTAAGTTTATTTGACTCTACTATATTAGGAGTAATATAACTTAACGTAGCTCTAGGGTCAATTAAAACATAAATTCGAGTGTCATTGATTTTACCTTCGATTTCTACGACCGAGGACTGGAGGTCAACTTGTCGATCATCTATGGTTGCATTTATTCGATGCAGGCTTCTACCCACATCTCCCATTGTTGAGGCTTCCTGCAGATTATGAACAATAGTTCTGTTTGCTGAAGTTAAATGTGGATAGTTCCTCCTTATATGAGGCTCTCCACACTCCCAACACTTTAATGGCTTATGGGACTTGTCCCCAATCTTCTTCATTCCTAGGTTTACCAGTTTACCACTACCTTGCATATTCAGATGATTGGAGTGAAAATTATTCCTTGGGAAACTTTTTTCTCCATTCCGATAAGGAGCTAGCTAGTATCCCTTCTTCTACTGGTTCATTCGATCTTTCTTCTTTTTCTTCCAGGCCTTGGGAAACTCTACTCGTTGTTTATACTGGTCAAAGCACATTCATGCTTTCCTGAATAATTCACTCAAGGATTTGAGGTTGTCAAACTCAATTCTGTCTCTGTAGGACTGTGCTAAACAACTTAAGAATCGTTGGATTTTTACCTTATCCTCCAGGATGTATGGTACGAACCTTAGTAGTTCCATAAATTTATTTATAAGGTCCTCCATCGTCATTTGTCTGAGTTGTAACTCATAAAATTATTTCTTCTTCCTTTCATAATAGCTTTCAGAAAAGTATTGTTTCCTAAAATACTTCTTAAAGTCGAACCATTCCAACTGTTTCTCCTTTAGGCCCTTGGACAATTTCAGGTCCTGCCATCAAATGCTGGCCTTCCCCTTCAGATTGTACATGGCCATTCTGACCTTCATGTTGCTGGAATAGTTGTAGATCTGGAAGTGTTTTTTGATGTCTAACAACCATGGATCAGCTTCTTCTCCTGTCCTCGATTCTCCATCAAGGGTAGCTAGTTTAATCTTTTTAAATTCTCCTTCAAGGTGGTCTACTTGTTTCCTTTTTCTGTCTGGTATAGTCTTGTCTTCAGCTGAAGGTGTCCCTTCAAACGAACTGTCTCATTTTTCTGTTTCCAGTCCATAATTCTTGGAGGCCCTTTTGTTGACTTTTTCGTCATAGTTATCGTCTTTTGGGCCTTTCTTGGTTACTATACTACGCAGCAGGACTTCATTTATCTCTTGCTATTCCTACTGTGCTTTCTTCAATTTTTCATTGTCGACCTTGAAAAACTGCAGTTCAACAATAAGATTCCTCATTGTTTCCAACACCTCCGTGAGTGAGCTTCCATCACTGTTCTGTCTTGGATCTCCAGGAGGTCCTTGCTGTGGATTTCCTTCCATCCTGATTTTTGTACCCTCCTGAGCTACCATTATTTACAAAAATAGAAAGGGATTTCTGTTTGTACCCGTAAGATTTATTAGTTTTACATAAATCAGAATAAATACTAAGCATCTACTGTGGCCTTGTTTAGGCCCAGTGTTGTATCTTTTTCTCTGATACCATATGTAATGTACGTCAAATTCACCATAATTTTTTTATTCTATGACATAATTCAATTTCGTGTAAGCTTAGAATTTAAGAGAAGATAAGATTCATTTATGTCCATAATGACATTATTACACCAGTTTAGTTTACTTTGAATAGAAAAGATTATGTGGATAAATTATGTCCTTAATTCTATCACTTCCCTTAACTCTCAAACTACTCCAACATATTTATATGTATATGGGAAATATCTAAACTTAGGTCAAAGGAACCTTTGAGGTTCAGAGAGATAAATCTCAGGGTTGTGCACAACTGGCGTTAGATCAAAAGGATCTGGGCACATAGAGTTTAACCTCTGAGAGGTCGCTTTAACTCTCCATTAACATTTGCACTTATTTCTACCTATAAGTATGTAGCTTTCTCTAAATATATATAGAGCGATTCACTCTCATAGGTATAGTTTTATCTTGATTTTGTTTTAATAATTTGAAATCTCAGTTATGTGCTATGGTCCTGCATATTTACATCAAGCGTAGTTAACTCGAAGGATCCCATCTTGTTCTCTACGGTTTATGCCTTTAAAAAATAGTTAAATTATGAAATTTTGAATACTTAAAGGTGTATGACCTCATACTAAGCAGAACTCTTAGGAAAAATCGCACTAAAAATCTTCTTAATTAGTTTAATACTTTCATATACAATAATTTATGTACTTGTCATGCCCTGTACACAGTGACTTGTAATATGATCTGTTTTTGCTATTCTACCTCTATCCCAGATGAAGATCCTCCACCGTTTGCTACCAGTCCATTCATTACAGTATTAGAGTTGTTCCTATAACAAATAATTCCTACTATGTTCCTGCAGTTTTGTGAAAAAAAACAGAGGTCAAATGAGGTTTCGACAATTACAAATGCCGAATACAAAAAACAAAGGACCACGTTGTTTTCCGAATCGTGAAATGCAGAAAGAATGTTGGCCCCGCACTTTGGGGTTTTAGGGTTCGTGATTTCATGATTTAAAATGCCCAAACACCAACACACAACAACACCCGAATTGCGAAACGTGAATGGAAATGTAGGACCAACACTTCGGGGTTTCGGGGTTCAGGATTTCGTGATTTCAAATGCCCAAACACCAACACACAACAACTCCCAAATTATGAAAAGTGAATGGAAAGTGGAACCAGCACTTCAGAATTTTGGGGTTCAGGATTTTGCGATTTCAAGTGCCAAACAGCAACACACAATAACTCTCGAATTGTGAAAAGTGAATGGAATTTGGGTCCAGCACTTCAGGGTTTTGGGGTTTACTAACTCCCGATGCAAAAACACTGCACAACGTCAAACGTCGAATCGTGAAATAAAAAAAAGGTATGGGGCCCAGCCAATAACAGGTTTTGATGTTTGGTAATGCTTGATGCATGGACAACATACAACGGTAATCGTCAAATCATGAAATTCGATCAGACTATGGGGCCACTTCGGGTTTCGATGTTTGCAATAACAAAATAAATTCACGCAATTGAAAAAATAAACTCTGAAATTCCGAAAATGAAAAACATGAACAAAGTTTACAAACTCAGTAAAAAAAAACACAGAGTGACAAATTCGATTAAAAAATTGTTCTAGATCTTCTTAAGGTTTTTGCATATTTCTAAATTCTTTACAGACTTTGAATGTGGAAAGAGTAGACCGCTCTTTAAATAAAACAATGGAAGCATAAAGTCTTCTGATGGGCATCAATTCCCATGATTGTTTTAGCATCTGATAAACAAAAGTGGTTTTTCCGATTTCCTTAACTTTCTGATGTAGATAGATTACTTCCAGTTTGTGTTTCATTTCCAATACATATATATGTGTATAATATATGAGTGCCCAGGTGATCCATAAGGTTCTTGCTATTTCGTATTCCTCTTCAATTCTTAGATGTAAAAGACAGGAAGTCTCTTTTAAGATGTATGATTGTTTGGGATTAGCAATACATTTAAATATTTCCTTTTGGCACAAATTTACTCAACTCTGATTGCTCAAATTTAGATCTATTTAATACTTCAGTCACAGAAATAAACCAATATTAATACAGATTGGTCTTCTTCAAGCATACAACGTACCCTAGCATTTCAAATTCAAATTAATCCTATCTGATTGCTCACATTTAGATCTGTTTAATACTTCAGTCACAGAAATAAACCTATATCTATATAGATTGGTTTTCTTTAAGAAGTACAAACTATCCTAGCATTTCGACTTCAGATTAAGCTTATCTTGTAGATGGATCTACTCTCCTAAACTCAAATCATATTTAAATAAATTTTCCTAGTATTCTCGATTTTCAAGAGGGACCACTCCAGAATTTAGACCGTGATTGTAAATCTAATACCACGATAGATATCATCCATTTAAAGAATTACTTCGATTTATAACAAATATATGCATAATATCGGTTACACACAAAACATCCAAGGACAGAGTAAGGAAAGGTTTACATATCTGAACCAGCTTGCGGAAAAATAAAGGGAACAACCACGTTCCTCCCAACCGTAGAACAGGGCAGCCAAACTACTTGCCCGATTCACCCCCTAGCCTGACAATGAATCCATGAGGGAGAACATGGAAAAACTTCTCTTTAGCAATGTCCTACAGCTCTAGTAGTTTTCCCTTGCCTCACACTCAAGCAGTGTTCATAACAACAAGTAAATCAAAGGTCTCCTTTCCCAGCATACTTGGCAGTGTCCTGCCTCCTCACATATGCTATTTATCACTTTTGCCCAGGTCTTTTTTCCCTCCCTTGGGAATTTTTGCAGCTTTCTAAATCCCTGATTTTCAGGGGTTGCCAATGGCCAAATCACTGATTTTCCACTTGTAATAATCAGCCCAGAGGTAGTTCCAACATGTTCCCCACTCATGGATTCATGGTTAGCTAATTTTAACATGGTTGTTCCATTTGTCCTCCTGCAATTAATATACAATATTATGTTTTCATACAAGTGTAATAGTCTAATAGTTGGTTGGGTCAAAACAAATCTCTTCCCAACAGTCATAATAATTAATTACAATTATTAAATTTGAAATTCAGAATTTCCGTAAATGGCAAAAATTTTGCAAATTCGAATTTACTAAAAACGAAATAAATTTCCAATGAATTTAAATTTCAAAAATAATTTATTTTTGGGGATATCAAAATCCTTTTTCAAAATGAAACAAAATTGAATAATACATGGTGACATAGTGCTAAGGTGAACCATTAGTTGATACAAATCAAGAGCACTATAGGAAAAGTCACTTTGGGTGAAGAGACAAAGAATATATAATTGTTACTCGAAGCCCCACTAATTCATGTGAGATTCCTTTCCCCTTATAAATATCATTGAAAATCAGGGGAGGATAGACCCAAGGAAAAATAAAGGCTCCATGGGAAACTTGACAACCACTCCAGGGCTTTCACTCATCCCTATGGAAGAAGAAGAAGAAGTTAATGCAGTTTACAATGCATACACTGTTCCCCAGTACAATTAATAAGTTTGGACTTAAGTTGCTGGAAAGAAATCTAAAATGAGAGGTAAATATGTAATTTAACACCTGACTCAATCCCAAACAAGAACATTAGTATAGAATTTTCTATAGAAAAATATTGTTATAATCTCAGTTTATCAAATAGTATACTTGTAGGTTTCAAAGAAATACAACGAGGATCTACATCTCAAAATTATTTGATGATATTCAAGTACAAATAATATGCATCTTCAAGAAGTATTGATGCCTGCGGCTGGAGATGAGAACACCATATCTCAAAAAACAACTTCAATATCTTCAACAGATCAGGTAGGATTACAATAGGAGTGTAAGACTCACTACTCTGAGATCTTTGACATGTCGTCAGGGAAAGATTAGAGGATCTCGATCATTAGGCACATAACTTCATCAATTTTGAATCCAGACTTGACTGGACTCTCGGGATGGTCGGCTCATGAAGGTCAGGAGACAAAATGCAAAATGGACGACTAAGGTTGGATAAAACATCCCTTGGAAAAAAGAATGAAAAATGATGAGACTCAGACAATGTAACATTGACATAAGTCGGTGATGTAGAATGCACCATAAACTCTCCATATGTTTGGAAGAGTAACCAAATGGAAGGGGACATAGCTCTATGTAACAAGAATAGCTCTAGAAGGTCATACTAGATCCCAATGCTTGGAAAACAAACGAAAGGATGTGTTTTTTCAAAGGGTGACTATCTTGCTGCCGAAAAATAATTTATAGATCCTGTCCCCTCTTTTTGGAATATTTGATTTTTTCGTCTTTTTCCAATTTTTAACGATCTTGAAAAGGAATAAAAGAATTCTACATTACAGAGGAGGAACGAGTGTCATGGGAAATAAAACTAGTTCAAGGTGCATGGAACATGCTGATGCTCGACGCAAGGAGACATGTGCAGGATAAGGACACTCGAGAAAATTCCTCCATGGGTCAGGGTGTCAGATCGCAAAGGAAAAAAGTGTTGCAAGGCTCGCATTTAAGGAATGATTTGAAGGTCATAATTGAGAGAAACATGGATACAAAACAAGGCCAAATATGCAAATATGAGACCCAGAGTGCGATTAAGCATGACACAACAAGACTCCTTGCATGTGAAATTTTACGATCCTAACATAAGACTCTAAAATGCTAACATAAGACTTTAGGGATTTCCTTTTTCGCAATTACTCTAGTCGGTTTGAAAAAGGGTTAAACTTATACTGAAATAATGTCTCTTCAAAACCATTTTAATGAGTGTGATTGAGACAAAATCACTCGTCTATATTTTCAATTTTAAGTAGGCTGAAAAGAGCTTAACTATTGACTCACAACCTTTTTCTAGGTTTTGTCTCCTTAGCCCGAAAGAGTATAAAATATAACTTAGGAGAACTCTCATGGAAAGACAAGTCTCATTAGGCGTACCTTTTTCCTGGATAATCTATTGGCTGGAAAAAGGCTTAAAATGATGCCAAATAGATGTTCTATCTGGACCAATTAATGAGTGTGAAAGGAACAAGGTCACTCAAAAAAATTTCATATTTAAGGAGTTTGAAAGGATATTAAATATGGACTCCGAGGGAGTTCCTTTTTCATCGGTAATTTCCAAGGCACAAATAAGAGATAAACCAAAACCAAGGAGAATGTTACTTTTTCAAAAATTTAGCCCCGCAGGCCCGAAAAAGGGTTAAACTTACGCCTGAGAATAATCTCCTAGCGAACCGAAGTTCCTAGGGCATACCTTTATTCCTAAAATTATTTATCCGGACCAAAAAATGGGTAAACTACAGCCGGACAGAGGTGCCCTCAAATTTGAGTTTGATGAGCATGAAGTGAAACAAGATCGCTCAACAATATTTTCATTCTAGAGAGTCTGAAAAGGGATTAAAGAAGACTCTAGGGGGTCTTCTTTTCTCAAGTAATCCATATGAGATCGAAAAGAATAAATAAAGTCTCTTTGGATGTAGCTTTCAAAATTCAAATGAGATTGAAAGACAACAAACCATTCTCATTAGGGATTTCCTCAGGTATAGGCCAGAGAAAGATGAATAATAATTATGAGGCTTCAATAAAAAGTCATGGCGAGACTAAACATGACTCCCGTGTTTATGAAGTACTATGGCATGGAAACCAAATGGAAAACAAGGATCTAACTAGGATGCCCATCGAAGGAAGTATCTACCACATAAAATATGACACACTTATCGACAAGGAAGGTTATTGTTACAATTCAGTGGGGTCGATCCTAAGGCTAAATGAACCAGGAAACGGATAAGGAAGAAAATGAAAGTAGTAAAAAATCTAGCCTATATGCAAGTCTCGTGGTCAATACCTGTTAGAATGGAATGATACGATGAAAACCTGTCAAAGAAAAATGTCTCCAAGATCCTGCATGTAAGGCCAATAACACTCAAACAGATGTTAATAAATCTAATATAGATAGAAACATCAGAAAATAAGAGGTGTTATTGAATACAAAACTTGAAAACAACAAACATGGACTATACAATATGGTACAAAGCATTGCACAAGCTTACGGGTCATGCATGGTAGTAGTTCAATTAGATCCCAATGCTAGGATCTGAACAAGAGTCTCTTCGTCAATCAACCTGGAAAGTCTCCCAAAAGGAAAGAAAACACAAACCATGGTGTAAGTCTTCTCACGGTATAGAAACCATAGTCATGGCTTCAAGGATAGCCTCATCGAAAGGAAATTCAAAATCTGATAAATCAGTCAAATGAGGAGGGTTGACAGTCCCAAATGGGGAAGCAAATTGACCATATTCCATATGACAATGAAGGTTTTGGCCAGGACTAGAAGATTCTATCAACAAAGAATCACAAGCAGAAGGGCTTGAGGATATACAAATAATGAGATTAGACTGGAAAGGAAGCTCAATATCACTCAGACCAAGTGAGCGAAGAAAGGGCTTCCATTCCCTCATTGGATAAACCAATGGATCAATTACCGAGACCAAGTCTCGTGAAGGAAAAAATGAGTCATGAACAAGTTCCTACTCAGGAGAAATTGAACACAGAGGATAAGATGCCACATAATTTACCTGTGGCGGGGTAGAGTCTACATGAATAATTTATATATATAAAGGGGCATCTGGAACTAACGTTGAATTAGGATGGTGATTATCGGATGCCAACTGGTCGATAGTGAAAATGCTTCCATTGTGATGGAAATGCATCACCCAAAAGAGAGTATACACTGCAACGTTGATAGTGTATACATAATCACACCCAAGAAGCGTATTGAAATATAATGGGCCTTGCACCACTATAACATAAAAAAGGAAAATCTTACCACCTAATGAGATAGGAAATTGAGCAAGAATCCCCAAATATTCACTAGGACGTCTATCAAAATCCAACAACTCATGCGAAGTGGTCACAAGCTCAGGAGAACCCAAAGGTTTCCAATCCCAGGAGGATAAAATACTTTCAGAGTCTCCTTCATCTGCAATACATCGTTAAATTTTTTTTGAATTAAATTCAACCCTTATTTGAAAAGGCATATAAGAAGGAAGGTGAGGCTCAACACGGTCATTTCAATCAAAGGAAACCATCCTAGGACTTGGAGGGGGTGTGATCAAAGTGGATGGAATGTCCCCTTGTTATGAAAGTACTAAACTGGAAATGCTAAAAACATAGTCGGTATACACATCACTCCCTATCAGAAGAGTGGGATCAACCAAATATTGCATCGGTATGACCACTTTGGTAGACTCAACACTCTCCAAGAGAAGAGTGGGATCAGCCGAATATTACATCTACGTGACCATTTGCTAGACTCAACACTCTCCAAGAGAAGAGTGGGGTCGACCGAATATTTCATCGAAACAACCACTTCGTCAACAACTGGCTGAATAGGTTGTGAGACAACATGGTTTGAAGGCAAATCACCCTCGAAAAGAAGAGTGGGTTCAGTCAAAGATTGCATCAGAATGAGCACTTCACCAACCAAAGGATGAATACATTGTGAGACAACATGGTTTGAAGGTGCATCACCCCCCAAAAGTATGAGTGGGGTCGATCGAATCAATATAGCCATTAGTATCGAGGAGAATATGAGTCATTACATCACTTTATGTCTAGAACAAATTTTGACCGTCAGATTACATAACTACAAATGTATACTAAAGAAACAAACTTTAACCTATGGAAATATTGTACCAAGTTTATCTTAACTAACTCCTAAGTGTGTAAATAACCTAACATAGGCATGTGCAAAGATCTACTAATAAAATCATAGTTCTTCCCCTTTTTCTTTCTTAGAATAGATATATTTTAGACCACCATCACCACTATTGTTGTTGGGACCAAAATCCCTATTATGGAAAATATTGTTGCAATCTTGAGCCTAAGCCATTTCCCTCAATTAAGATATGTGTTGTCTCCAACAATAAACCCAATTGTAATCTTCACTAATGGAGATTTACATGTTCTTTATTCTTGTATTCAACTGACATATAATTTCTCTAGACACATATAATTTTGGTGCCCTTGTGGTCCACACTTGAAATGTGTTCAATTGAATTGTCCTGCTCTTCCTATAGGAATCCCTCGACCTTTAAGGGATTCATAATTTCCTCAAAAAATTTGGATCACTCATGTGGGTTTCTTCTACCTGGATTCCACTTAGGCTATCCTCTTCTAGAGATCATTCTTTACTAAGGGTCATTTACTGATGATCGATTGTGATAAACTCTCATGTAAATCTCTAAGTAATATTTTTCTTTCACATTAATAAATTGGTCCAAGTGCCCAAGTTAGCGAGGGTCTTGGATGTTTCCCCATAGGGTTTTACAATGTCAAAACATCGGTGTGTCATTATCACTCACATGTGGGGATCAAACATTCTATGATACATTAGTAGTGTATACAGTCTATTAACTGTAGATATTTTAATTACTAGGAGCACACAACAATGAAATTCAAAGAAATGAACACAACCCATGAATGGAGGAAAATCTACATGCAACACTAGTCTATTAAATTAACACTTCAAACATTACATCTAGGCCTAACCGGGTTCTTCCTCTTTCAAAAAAATATGGGCTATGGACCTCTCAAAAGCCTCAAACTACCCATCAATTTAAATCTTGGCCAGGATTCCAATGGGATTCATGAGATCTTCCTTCTTCCATTGTTTGAACTATCCTTTTTCTCCTATCTTCGTTTGAATTAATGATCATGAATGAGAATACCATTCCCCTCCATGCTCAATCTATGTTCATTGAAATCCCCAAACTATTAAACCAACCTCCCTAACAAATGACTATGGGGCCTCTCATGTATTTATCCACCATATAATTTATGACCAACCACCACCTTAATTTTTGTATTGTACTTTAAAAACTGTCAAAAAAAAAAAATTGTTTGTACATTTATCCATGAATAGCTTCGGGATTCAAGAAAGTAGGCTTTCTATTATATAGATTGAATCTGAGAGTTTACTAGAGTCCTTACTGTTGTCAACTGTCATTACCATTCAACTTAAAGTTTTCAAATTGATGATATAATAAGTGCTTATTCCCCATTTCAATGTTTATTTAAAGTCCTGTAATTATAATTACTTTCCTATCTGTTTGTACCTATAACCATTACTGCAGTATGAAAAATACAAACGACTTTGGGATTTTATGGCCTTAACCTTACACGTTACACCATACATATAAACCATTACCATATGCTTACATTACAAATGACTTTGGGATTTAGATCCTAGGTCTCATGCGTTGGACCATACACATAATCACACAATAAAAACGACCAAACGGGCTTAGGTAAAAGTAGAGTATTAGACTATACTCCTCTTCAAAAAGTTTAATATAAGAAGACCCCTTTAGTTTAAAAGTATCTCGATATGGGATAGTGTTTAGGTAAGGCTTCCCATTTAACTCAGAGTGCGAACATTTTAAAATCCTATACCTATGCTAGAAATCCCATTCGGTTGTACCTATCCAAAACGTAGAGTCAACTGTACATTGTATTAATTGCATTTAATGTGATTTAGGGTTTAGGTCCAATATGCACTTAGCCATCCCATTCAGCTCCACCTGCCCGATCGTAGTGTCAAGTTTACATTGTATTAACTGCATTTATTGCGATTTAGGGTTAAAGGATTCCATGAGTCGCACAGCTGCTTCCTTACTCAGTCTCTCATTGAATACCAAAAGAGGGGTAGGTCCAAGATGCACTTAATCTTGGACAGGGCAATAAAGGGGGATAGGGTACATGCTATAGTTGAGGCCATCATTTGACCTTCTATCCAATATGGACGTGCCAAGTTTATCTCACCACCTGGTAATTTGTACCCGCACACCTCATTCTCCGAGGAAGGAGCTCGCTAGGTTAATGGATTTTCTTGTGGGGAGGTTCTCCAAAATTATAGCTTTGCGACTCTCATTTCTTGGCGAAGGGAAACAACGGTGAGGTTTTTCTCATAGAGGAGGCGACATTGCTATCAAACCCACTGGTAAGTTTCTTGTTACCTCTGCATCTCTAGTCATAGATTTGTGGCCGATTTCTCTTCCTCTTGCAACCATTATGGGTAACCTATGTGCCGCAGTGATTATACTATCAGTAAGAGGTTATTTTCTTATTTCCAAAACTCTAGGAAGGTTCTCGAAGTTCCTCCCCTCTACTAAGTAATTTTATTACCGTGTTCTTATCTATTCTGGAAACTCTGAAAGGGTTGATATTGCGTTCCTTTGTTTCCTTGGTGTTTCGCGAGTAGATTGCCTCTAGGGCGTACTGTTTTCGCTCTGCTTCACCATCCTATATCATTGGTTGGTATTGAG
Source organism: Picea sitchensis (assembly GCA_010110895.2). Taxonomy (NCBI): domain Eukaryota; kingdom Viridiplantae; phylum Streptophyta; class Pinopsida; order Pinales; family Pinaceae; genus Picea; species Picea sitchensis. The sequence goes on along the minus strand of SNQJ01S0021165.1, from coordinate 158,221 downwards.
CTTCTACAGGATTTTCCCCTAGTTTCATTCCAGAAATTAAGTTTATTAGGGTGAGAGTGTTGCACTGCAATTGCAGTATTTCCTTGTCCATATTAAAAGAGTTTTATTTGTTTCGTAGGCTCTAAATTCTCGTCGTGGCTAGTTATACTCCATTTAGTATGTTTTCCCAACCCAACTCTACTCATCTACCTCAAAGGGCCCTTTCTCTTGTATACCATCCTCGCCCATAACCCGTAACCCCAAAGAGAGAGCCCCTAAAAGGACCTTTCATAAATTTGTTTACTAAATGGTACCTCTCAGGTTCGAAAGCTTTATATCCTGTAACTGATAAATATTTACGGGTTCTGTATTGGCTTACTGTGGTCTGTTAATAGGCTAAATAATTTCGTGTTACTTTAATCCTTTCCTCTAAATTTTAATAAAAACAGATTCCTGTATTTAACTTAATTGTATTTCGATGGTGTTTCCTTACGAAGATTTGGTCTAGTATATTATCTGTATCTTGTCTATACCTTAGAGTATATTCATTCACTGTTTTAGTGTCTCTGGAATCGGTGTTGGAAATACTGTTATAGTTATGAAATCCATAGTTTCTTGTATCACTTCTTTCTTGAACTGGATGTTTTAACTAATGATGGGGCCCTCTTTTGATGCGAGGGTACCCATCATCTTAAACAAGCTCGCTCCTCCCCTCTCGGTTAGTGGACGACCACGGATGGGAAATGGATCATGGCCACGACAAAATCCAAGATAAGTACAGGTTATGTCAAGCGATATATTTTCATTCTGTGGATACTTTCATTCACCATGCTTTTGTATTGTTCTAAAATTTCAATGGCATATTAAGTTACTAATATTTTACTGGTACAAATTTTGCAGAGTCCTCGTCAGTAAGAAGTTGCGGATCTCCATGCCTATTCTTGGAGACAAAGGTATTCAGGTTCCATGCCCGTAACCCTCTCTGTCACATTCTTTTAGTTCTAGAGGAAGGGCATGGTCCCTTTCCAGTCCTTTGATTAACAATGTAGTTATGTTCCGATTTTGGTACCGTTTGATGAAGGATAACCCATTTTGTGATGGTAATTTCTATCATTGGAATAAAACACAGTATGGGGTGTTTGTTTGTTTGAATTATAGATGAGATATGTAATATTATTCTTAAAAGAATTTTACGGTTTCCTTTCCGCCTACTTGTAATGGCATACTGGTTATTTCATTGGTTTAATGTACTAGCGACATATTGTCTCCTTCCAAGAAAGGATTTTTAAATGAATAAAAGGTGCTCGGCTATTGCCGGCTATATGTATATCTTATCTGTAATTGACTCCAGATCGCATGATGATAAATGAATTCAAATTGCAACTATTGTACTTGTGTTAAAGGATTTCCTTTTTAAATTCTAGGTGATTATGTTGTTATTTACACAGTTATGAATTTATTCAGGGGTATGTGAAGTTTCGGGATGTCCCTTCTTCCCTAAGCCTTCGCGCCTACCATCATTAGTTCTGGTAATTAAAATGTGATAATTCGAATCACTCCAAATATAATTTCCAACATGTCAGCCTATGGACCCATAGGCCAATTCGTCCTATAACTTTTTCATTAAACACCGGTTGATATAAAGATGTGTGAATGTTGTAGGTGTTCTATAATAATTCTTGGTATTTGCAAGGTCACTTCCGTATTTTAAATATATGTATACATATATATCTTAGGCACTTGCGATTATGGCTATCTCGTCAAAATCATGACTATTCAGCTGGTACATGGAAGAAATCTTAGTTAATTACTCTACTACTGCACATGCCTTTATATACCAGAAAATAAGTATATGTCCATAAGTATATATATATATATGTATACTTTGTGTAGTTTCCATTAGCATTCAATACGTGGGTAAACTCAAATCTGCATTATAATTTATTTGTGGGGTTTCAACTACAATGGTTTGTCTTACTATAGTAGTAATCCAAACCATAGCACATATCTTCTATAAGAATTGACTAGGCATATCCTTTCAGCTAGTATACTTTCAGAAATTAGTACTCATAACAGTAATGTGATAGAACAAATATAATCCATTCCGAGCTAGTATAGAGACATTCTAGCAATTCCTAAGTCTTCAAAAGGATGCATTCGATCTTTCGTCCTTAATATTATTTCTAGTTAGAATTAACATATGCATTCTATCATGTATGCAACCATATAACATTTATCCAGAGAAGGGACAGAAACAACATATCTGGAATAATATGCTGAAAGACAAAGGGAACAACCATGTTCCTCCCAACCGTAAAATAGGGTAGCCAAACTACTCGCCCGATTCACCCCCTAGCCTAACCATGAATCCATAACGGAGAACTTGGAGAAAACTTTTCCTCAACAATGTCCTATTGCTCCAACAGTTTCCCTTGCCTCACATATGCTATTTATCAATTTGCCTAGGTGCTTTTTTCCCTCCCTTGGGAATTTTCGCAGCTTTCTAAATCCTTGATTTTCAGGGGTTGCCAATGGCCAAATCATTGATTTTCCACTTGTAACAATCAGCCTAGAGGTAGTTCCAACATGGTCCCCACTCATGGAGTCATGGTCAACTGATTTTAACATGGCTGTTCCATTTGTCCTCCTGCAATCAATATAAAATATTTTGTTTTTATACAAGTTTCATAGTCAAATAGTTAGTTGAGTCAAATCAAATCTCTGCCCAACAGTCATAATAATTAACTACAATTATCAAATTCGAAATTTGGAATTGCCATAAATGGATGAGTAAAACATTGTCCTTACTGTTCGTTCCTTTCTTGGAACGAAATTGGATGAGATTTCTGCAAATCTCCCTCCAACTCCCTAGTGGCCTCCTCAGGACTAAAGTGCTTCCATTGCACCTTACCCAAGTGACGGATCTATTCCGAAGTACTACTTCTCTTCATTCCATAATGTGTAGGGGTTCCACCTGAAACTCACCTTCAGGTTCCACCTGCACCAAGTTCCAATCAATCATATGAGTAGGGTCATGAATATATATTTTCAACAAGGAAACGTGAAATACATTATGCATTCTTATAATAGCTGGAAGTGCAAGTTGATAAGCTATGGGTCCCATTCGAGCTAGTATCTCGAAGGGCCCACAAAACCTGGGTGTCATCTTGGCACAGTTCTCTAACTTCAACGAGATTTTTTGGGCTTTGAACTTCAAATAAACATGGTCTCCCATTTGAAATTCCAAGTGTCTTCTTTTCTGATCTACATAGCTCTTCTGTCTATCCTGTGCTTCTTTTAAGTTCGGTTGTACCTTTCTTACCATGTTCTCCATTTCTTGGAGCATCACTGGTCCAACCATGAGTTTGTCAGCTGAGTTATCCCAACTAATTGGAGTCATACACTTTCTGCCATACAGTATTTCAAAAGGGCTCAACTTAGCCGAAGTTTGGTACCCATTGTTATATGCAAATTCTACCAAGTGCAGGTAGTCTTCCCACTTGCTCGGTTTTAATCTTACGTACATATGGAGGATATCCTCTATGATTTGGTTTGTCCTTTCGATCTGTCCATCCATTTGTGGATGATAGCTTGTACTGAAATTCAAGTTAGTGTTTAGCCCTACAAATAATTCGTTCCAAAATACGGATGTAAATTTTACATCTCTATCTGAAATCACCATTTTAAGAATAACATGCAGTCTAAAATTTTCTTTCATGAGTATTTCAACAATGTTTATAGCTTTAAAGGTAGTCTTTATAGGAATAAAGTGTGCAGACTTACTGAGTTTATCGATTACAACCATGATATAATCATTTTGTTTTTGAGTTTTAGGCAAACCTGTTATAAAGTCAAGTGATATAGTCTCCCATTTCCATTCTAGTACTGGTAATGGCTATAATAGGCCGGTTGGGTGTTGGTGCTCGGCCTTAACCTGCTAACAATTTTGGCACCTAGCCAAGTACTCTGTTGTTTCACCCTTCATATTAGGCCAGTAAAATAGTTTTCTAAGTGTTATTGTTTTCTGGTAACCTGGATGGATAGAATATGGTTTCTTATGCACTTTGTCTAAAACCGTTAATTTTAACTCTATTGAATCTGGTATGTAAAGTTTGTTTTTTAAATCATAATAGTCCCTTTTTGTCGATACTTAGATCTGTTTTATTTGAGTTTTCCATACTGTTTTGAAATTATGCCATCATCTTAGTGTAATTTTCATCGTTAATTCTTGTTGTCGTTATTCTTTGTTCCAGATCACTTTCTACCCTGCTGATATTTATCTCAAATAATCCATGCAATCTTCTTCTTAAAGCATCTTCTACTTTATTTTCCTTACCCTTGATATGTCTGACCTCGAAGTCGAATTCGCTTAAGAAGGCTAGCCACCTTGCTTGTCTTGCATTAAGATCTGGTTGGTTAAACAAATATTTCACCTCGCTATTATCCATCAATAGTAGAAATTTTCTACATTCTAAGACAAATATATTTCGTATTTTTAAGGAGATGTCATGCATGGTTATTTAAAATAATATTTACTAATTGTTAACATATGCAGGATGAGGGAATTTTTTCACTCTGTGTCGAGGGTTTAGGGCTTCTCAGCCGCTTTGAACTGTGCTACCACAATGACTGCCCCGCTGGGGTTCATGTCTCACAGGGAGGGGTAGCCGACGGGCATCTCCTATAGCCAAATCATGAAAAATGGAAACCCTACAGAAGGAACAAAAATGCCGACCTTTGATCGAAGCTTCTAGCGGAAGGGACCTTCAAGGATCGGAAGATGGACATCGATCCAGACAAAGAGACTATCCCCACAACTGCGTCAACTCCATGGATGTTGGGTAAATGCATCCTACAGGCACCACAGGCTCCAAATTACGTTATCATCTCACCACGCATAGAAGAGAAGAAGCAATACATGTGAGACTATGCCCTGGTGGGAAAATTTCTAGGGCTCTGGCCTTCTGAGCACGATCTGATCAAATGGATACAACACTGGTGGAAACCAAAAGGTCACTATGAGCTACAACTGGGTTACAAGGGGTTCTTCACAATCATCCTCCACAACCTTGAGGATCGCAATTGCATCTTTGACGGGGGGCCATACTTCTACAACTCGGCATGACTCTTTTTAAGATTCTAGACAGAGAAGTTCAGCCCTGAGAAGGAAGACTTTGACCATGCACCGGTATGGATCAGATTGTACTCTATGCCCCAGGAATTCTGGCTGGAAGAGGTCTTGGCCATCATTGGAAATACCATTGACATCTATGTCAAGTACTCCGAAGCCACCAAGCAGCGGAGCTACACATCTTATGCGTGAATCTGTGTGTACCTGAACATAGCCAAGATGCTCCTAGGATCCATCACACTGGAATATCATGACAAGGACTAGTCCCAAACCATCGACTATGAACACATTCCATTCTGATGCAGGAAATGCCATGAACACGATCATCTTTTCAGAGAGTGCCCTCTTAGTACGGCTTACAAGGAAGGGAACCTAGAAAGCGACAAAGACAAGGAAGACTTTGTACAACCAACAAGGAAAAGATGACAAGGAGGAAGAAAACAACCAGCCTAGGTAAGTAAAGATCCCTCAGCCAACAATAAGTTTGCAGTCTTACAAGATCAACCAGAAAACCCCACAACCCCTGCAAACCCAAATGTACCACCTCCAGACAATGAACCTCAATCCACATGCCAAAGAACTAAGTGGCCCCCCTAGGGTAAGGAGTCTGATCTCCCTCCCCTAAACATTGCTCAGGATCTGCAAGACTTGCAGGAGATAGAGGACGGGGATGCAAAAATGGAGATGGAGGAGCAAGACCTAGCTCGGGTGGATCTGGAGCACCTCGAGCACGCCTACAGGCATCAAAAACTTTACACCATACCCAGGGATCAACTATGGAATGTGCACAAGGTCTTTCTCAACTCCTCAGCTGGGTCCTTAGCTTGAGCTAGAAAATCCCTAGGAATACAGGGTAGTCAGTCAAAAAACCCAAATAAAACTTAGAAAGACGAAAAGTAAAGGGGAGGAAATCCACTAACAAACTCATACAAGAAATAGGAAACTTTATGGTAAAATCGGGATAAATCCATCTGATCTCGGACAACTCCCCCCCTCTCCCCACCCCCCCGTCATTATGAAGATCATCTCATGGAATATCAGAGGCCTCAATGGACGTAGAAAGCAAAAAATGCTACGAGATCTGATCTTAGCGGAAAAACCAGACATAGTACTTTTGCAGGAAACAAAATGCACTTCAGAAGACATTGACAGGATACTTCCCTACTGCTGGAAATAAGGGGTAGTGGCCTCAATAGACACCACAGGTATAGCCAAAGGATTGGCTATTCTTTGGAACACCAACGCAGTGTTGCTGGAAAACTTCCTCACCACCAAATGGTCCATCACAACAGATTATAGGCTCATAGGCTCAAACAAGCCCGGACACCTAAACAATGTCTACTGCTCGGCCAACCCAAGGGATAAGCAGGCCTTCCTCAGGAGCCTGAGTTACTTATATAGTCTAACATGGTACAACAGATGGACTATTGGTGGATATTTTAACATCATTTGCAGCCTGGAGGAGAAAAAAGGAGGATCAAGACGACTGGATCGGGACTCCAGCAACTTCAATAGCCTCATAGACGATCTTCACCTTATAGACCTGGAGGCCAATAATGGCATTCACACTTGGACAAACAGAAAGACTTGAATACACCAAATCACTTGCAAACTAGATCGATTCCTCATCTCTGACTCCTTTATGATGGAAGGAACGACAATGGAATCAACTATCTTGAATTTCTCTGGTTCAGATCACTGGCCTATACAGTTATGGGTGGATGTCCCAGCCACACCTGGTAAGAAACAATTCAGGTTTGAACAGTTCTGGCTTGACCACCCTGATTTCTGAGCAAATATCCAGGATTGGTGGAGAGAGCCAAAGGTCCCTCGTGGATCCAAAATGTACAGATTCCAGCAAATGTTAAAGAATCTCAAGCAAACTCTCAAACTTTGGAACAAGCATACCTTTCGCAATATCTTCAACTCCCAAAAACAACTGTCAGAACAAATGGGTGAGATTCAACATCAGATCAGACTAAAGGGGTTAACAAATGAGCTAAAAGCCCAGGAAATAAAAGTAAATCAATAGCTCGAAGCTAGGAAAAGACAAGAAGAGATCTTATGGAAACATAAATCGCGTATCCAATGGCTCAAGGAAGGGGAATGCAACACCAAATTATTTCACATAACTGTTATCCAAAGACGACACTCTAATAAGATCACGCATCTCATCTCAGATGACGTGGACACCATTCACTCCCGTGGTGACATGGAAACAACTTTGATCGACTATTTTCAAAACCTCTTTACAAAACCCCTTCCAGATAGACATGAGGCCATCAATAAGGTTATGCGGCATGTGCCCTCCCTCGTTACCCATGAGAAAAACACATCTCTCATCCGGCTCCTCACAATCGATAAAGTGGACCAAGCACTTCAGGATACCCCTAAATGCAAGGCTCTTGGTCCCAATGGCTTCATCAACGAATTTTTCCACCACTGTTGGCCAATGGTCAGGACAGAGGTTTGGGAAATTTTGGAAGACTCTAGAGCCACTGGACAGGTCCTCCAGGCTCTCAATGCTACTTTCCTCACCTTAGTTCCCAAAGAGGGGCAGGCACATCACCCCAAGCAGTTCAGGCGTATATCTCTTTGCATTGTCATCAACAAACTCCTTACAAAGGTGATAGCCAGGAGACTCAAGCCTATCTTACCGACAATCATATCCCCGGAGCAATCAGGATATGTTGAGAGAAGACAAATCTTGGACAGCGTCATCCTAGCCCATGAAGTGAGTCACTCTCTGCAAAAGACCAAAACGCTAGGTATGCTCCTCAAATTAGACCTCTCTAAGGACTTTGATAAGATAAGCTGGGAATATATGCGAGCAATGCTCCTAGATTTTGGTTTTGATTAGATCTGGGTAACCTGGATTATGAATCTAACCTCCTCGGCTTTCCTCTCTCTTCTCATTAATGGTGTTCCCTCGCAACCCTTCTCCCCCTTAAGAGGGATTAGAGAGGGAGATCCCCTCTCCCCTTTCCTCTTCATCATCTTGGCCAAAGGTCTTAGTCATTCCATCCATGCAGCAATCGAAAACAACCTTCTGACACGTCTACCCTTGCACGACATCTCCCGTCCTATCTCGCATAGCCAATTTGTGGACGACACCTTCCTGATGGGCAGCCCTACGGTCCGTGAAGCCAACTCTCTCCTGGAAATCCTCCAAACCTTCTCAGATGCCTCAGGTCTGGACTGCAACAAGGATAAATCCCAAATCGTTTTCTTCAATACGCCCCCTCTGATCCAGCGCCATATATCTGTTATCCTAGGTTTCAATAGAAGCTCCCTTCCGTCCAAATACCTTGGCATTCCCTTGATTGATAATGCCCTCTCGGAAATCAGAAATGGGGAAACTGCTCTTTTCTGGAAAGACTCCTGGCAATAATGGCCATTTCTGGAAACTAAGGACTGGGCCCCCAACATCTGCACCCAAGCTACATGGGCAGGCCTGACAAGAGTAGCTGACTATTGGCAGGACAACCCCCCGGAAGACACCTGGCACTGTTGGCACTTGGATAGGGAATGCATTACCCTGGAGGCGCATGTGGATCTGGCACCTTGGCGAGAAGAGATGGCCAAATGGAAAATTCCCAAAATTACAGGAGAGGATATCCTTCGGTGGGGATACAGGTCACAGGGCACCTACAACATGCGGGAAACCTACCAGCTCAAAACTCAAATAGACACCTTCCCTGCTATGAAAGTTTGGCACAAACTCTGGAGTCTTAAACACTGGCCAAAAATCACCCTCTTCCTCTAGCTTGTCTCCCATTCAAGCATCCTAACCTAGGACAACCTCTCGAAAAGGGGTTTTGTTGGGCCCTCTATTTGCATACTTTGTGGAGAGGCAGAGGAAACCATGAACCATCTCCTCAATTCTTGCCCTTACACTTCTCAAATCTGGGATCAAGCGGTGCTTATCATACACACCTCGAACTACCACAGAGACAACATGGTCAAAACCATTACGAACTAGAGGGACCAGGCTTTCCATTCCCCCCTTCTTAATCGTATTTCGCAACTTCTACCAGGCTTTATCCTTTGGAAAAATTGGAAAGAAAGGAACATAAGACTCTTGAGGAGTATCTCCCTCCCATGGCAACAGTGTTGGCATCAATGCCATCGCAACATCTTGGAAACTCTCCACCTTCAGAAGTGGTCCGACACAGACTTGACCAGCATTCCCTCCGTGCCAGTGTGGTCCGACCGAACTTGATTGACATTCCTCGAACTCCCGTCCTTGAATTGGACCACTCCATTCTGTTTGGGCACTCCCCGTCCTTCGGAATTGGACCCCACTCCATTCTATTTAGGCTCTCCCCTCCTCTTCACTGTCCCCCCCTTCTAGCAGCCCCTCCTTTTGGTCTCCTCCCCCAAGGGATTTCATCAAGCTCAATTTTGACGGGGCCTCTAAGGGCAATCCAGGAGATGCAGGCTACGGAGTCATCTTCTGCAACCATCATGGGCACATCCTTCTTATATGCACAAGTTCCCTTGGTCATTCCATGAACAATGCAACTAACCTCTGGGGTCTTATCAAAGGACTGCAATTGGCCATCAAAAACGATTTCACCAAGATAATCATCAAGGGGGTATCTCAAATCATCATCAACCTGCTACGAAAAATTTTAAATGGAGCAAACCCAGACAGTATTTCGCCTAGCTGGAGACTATCACATGGGCTACAGATCGTCACAGATTTACTACAACCAAATCAGGTTGTCATTCCTGCCCACATCAGGAGGAAGGCAAATCAAGTTGCGGATGAACTAGCTAATATGGGTACCAATTGGAGTGGGCTGGAACTCCTATGCAACTCAGCCCTAGATTCTGATCACCCTATTCTCCAGCAATGCATTCGCAAAGCTGGAATGATGGATGCTCTCCCGGATGGGGTGTTAGTGCGGCACACTTGGCATACAACGGAGGAAGGCACCAGCCACCGAAGCATGGATCCATGTGACGAGCTCGTGCCACCGCCAACCACCCTCCTCCGGCATTAAATAGCTCTTACTATGACGTGAAAGTGCATTTATGTAGTCTCCCTCTCCTTATGCGCGTCTTCGCATGGCTTGGCTACTGGTGTGTGTCCCTCGTCTCTGCTCGGGTTTCGAAGGGATCCTCCCTTCTCCTCCATGGCCTGATCCTGTTCAAATTTTCTGGCTCTTTGTAGCCCCTACTTGCCTTCAAGCTTTCTACCTCTGCCTGGTGCAACTAGTCTCTTCGGCCAGTTACAAGAGCCACCTTATTCCGCATCCAAGGGGGAAGCCGCGGAGGGGTTCTCCCTAGAAACCTCGCTGGTCTTTGGTCTCGCCTCCCGACTCACCCTCCATTTGCTCATCCCCTATCCTCCAGCCCAAGCCTATCATTTCCCCCACTTTCGCTCCGCTGATTTCGTAGTTCAACTATCTAGCAATCATCCCTCAGACGCTGAGCTCCTCCTCGTGTCTCCTTCTCGCCCCTCCTGTGGTTAAGTCGGCCTCTATACCAATATTTGACTCTCTAAGAAACTCAGGATGTGAGCCTCCTCCTCCACGTAAGCCTGGGAACACTGGGTACCCGTCCTTGGACTCCTTCAATGGCGTGCAGCTCAATGAAATCCTGGCCATCCTTTACGGTTTGGTCTTTGAACTCCACCAGGGGATGGAGGACCTTCAATTTTGCCTGCAAGCTATAGATGAAAAGGTTGTGGTCCTTCTTCAGCTTCTCTCCTCCATGCACGAGGCTTTCCACTCGGACCCAGCAGGAGCGACTTCAGTGGAGGAACCCTGTGTAGCTACTGGTGAAGGAAACGTCAAGATGCAGTGCTCAACAGAGTATGGGCTGGAGCAGGCCAGGAACGCGACCATGGCTATGGAGGTGGACTCAGCAAAGCGACTGTTGTAGAATACCACGACACGTGCCGATGGAACCGTGAGCAATGTGAAAGTCGAAGTGAAAATAATAGAAATTTTCTGCCCATTACGTAGTGTCACCACATTTTTAAGGCGTGTATTACCGCTGCCAATTCTAAGTCATGAGTAACATAATTTTTCTCGTGTTCTTTTAATTTCCGCGACTCATAACAAATAACGTGTCCTTTCTGAGTTAGGACACCCCCTAGTCCTTCTTTACTTGCATCAACACATACGGTGAAGTCTTTATCTGGATCTTCTACATTCAATATGGGTGCAGTTGTCAATATTTCCTTCAGTTTGTTAAAACTGTCTTGACACTTCTTTGACCAGTTAAACTTGGTTCCTTTATTTTGTAATGACGTGATAGGGTAGGCTATCTTGGAAATCCCTTCTATTAACCTACGGTAATATCCGGTGATTCCCATGAATGACCGGATATATGCTACATCCTTAGGTACCAGACATTCCATAATGGCTTTTTCCTTCTCTGTGTCTACGATAATGCCTTTTGCTAAAATTACATGTCCTCGATATTGTATTTATTTTTGATAGAAGTCACATTTGTCAAATACGGTGTACAGTTTGTATTTCCTTAACGTTTGCAAAACTATACTTAAGTGTTCATCATGTTCTTCCTTCATTTTTGAATAGACCAGAATATCGTCGATAAATACTACCACGAACTTGTCTAAGTATTGACTAAAAATACTGTTCATCAGGCACATAAATGTGGCTAGTGCATTAGTGAGTCCGAAAGTTGTGACTACAAACTCGTAATGTCCATATCTTGTCCGAAATGTTGTTTTTCTTATGTGAGACACTCAGTCTGATATACTCTTTGTCCAACAATTCTTGCAATTGTATTTTTAATTCTATCAGTTCTGGTAGACTCATCCGGTAAGGTTCTTTTGAGATAGGGGCTAAACCGAGTACTAGGTCTATGGAGAAGTCTATTTCCCTTCTAGGAGGTAATTCTGGTATCTCATCCACAAACATGTCTTTGAATTCACGTAGGACCACAAAGTCTTGTAACTTTGGCTTATCTTCTTTTTCTAATAGATTCATCACTTGGATGTCATAAACTTGACATCCCTTTCTAATACATTTCTTGATTTGCATCACTGAAACTTGTCTGACTAATACAGGTTTCGGTATGCCTTGGGTTGTTCTAACAGTGACAAAACCATCTTTATAGCTAAGTATCTTTGTGTAACAGTCTAGTACTACTTTGTGTTGTTCCAACCAATCCATCCCGATAATCATATCATAAGATCCTAGTGGTAGGATGTTCAGATTGGTCCTTATATTTTGACCATCTAAGATGAACTCAAAATTAGAAATAAAGTCAACTACTTTCCTTTTAGTACCTGTTGCTAGTTGTATAAGCCATGATTTTGCGTGCTTCAGTTTCTTATGTTTATTTGACTCTACTACATCAAGAGTAATATAAATTAACGTATCTCTAGGGTCAATTAAAACATAAATTTGAGTGTCATTGATTTTACCTTCGATTTCTACCACCGAGGACTGGTGGTCAACTTGTCAACCATTTATGGCTTCATTTATCCGATGCAGGCTTCTGGTTACGTCTCTCACTATCGAGGCTTCCTGCAAATTATGAACAACAATTTTGTTTGTTGAAATTAAACATGGACAGTTCCTCCTTAGATGAGGCTTTCCACATTCCCAACACTTTAATGGCTCACCGAAGTTGTCCCCAAAGTTCTTCATTCCCAGGTTTACGAGTTTACTGCTACCTTGCGCATTTCAATGACTGGAGTGAAAATCCTTTCTTGGGAAAATTTTTGCTGCATTCTGATAAGGAGTTGGATGGTATCCCTTCTTCTGCTGGTTCATTCAATCTTGCTGACCTCTTCATCATGGTTATTGTCTTTTGGGATTTTCTTGGTTACTATACTACGCAACAGGACTTCATTTATCTCTTGTTGTTCCTGTTGTGCTTTCTTCAATTTTTCATTGTCAGCCTTGAAAATATGCAATTCAACAAGAAGATTCCTACTTGTTTCCAACACCTCTATGGGTGAGCTTCCATCATTGTTTTGTCTTGGATCTCCAGGAGGCCCTTGCTATGGATTTCCTTCCATCCTGATTTCTGCACCGTCCTGAGCTGCCAAAATTATCACAAAACAGAAAGGCTTTATGTTTGTAACCATAAGATGTATTAGTTTTACATAAATTGAAATATATACTAAGAAAGTAATGTGGCCCTGTTCAGACCCAGTGTTGTAACTTTTTTCTCTGATACCATAATTAATGTACCTTAAAAATGGTAAAAAAAATAATTTGTTTGTACATTTATCCATGAATAGCTTCGGGATTCAAGAAAGTAGGCTTTCTATTATATAGATTGAATATGAGAGTTTACTAGAGTCCTTACTGTCATCAAATGTCATTACCATTCAACTTAAAATTTTCAAATAGACAATATAATAAGTGAATATTCCCCATTTAAATGTTTATTTAAAGTCCTGTAATTATAATTACTTTCCTATCTGTTTGTACCTATAACCATTACCACAGTCTTAAAAATACAAACGACTTTGGGATTTTATGGCCTAAACCTTATGCGTTAAACTATACATATAAACCATTACCATATGTTTACATTACAAATGAATTTGGGATTTACAGCCTAGGCCTCATGCGTTGGATGATACACATAATCACACAATAAAAATGACCAAACGTACTTAGGTAAAAGTAAAGTATTAGACTATACTCCTGTGCGAAAAGTTTAATATAAGCGGACCACTTTAGTTTAAAAGTATCTGGATACGAGATAGTGGTTAGGTAAGGCTTCTCGGTTAACTCAGACTGCGAATCTTTTAAAATCCTCTGCCCATTCTAGAAATCCCATTCGTCTCCACCTGTCCGAAACGTAGCATCAATTGTACATTGTATTAACTGCATTTAATGTGATTTAAGGTTTTTCAAAGCAATGCACACAACACATTAATGGAGGAAAATCTACATGCAACACTAGTCTATTAAATTACAACTTCAAACATTACATCTAGGCCTCACCGGGTTCTTCCTCTGTCGCAAAAATATGGGCTATGCACCTCTGAAAAGCCTCAAACTACCCATCAATTTAAAACTTGGCCAGGATTACAATGGGATTCATGAGATCTTCCTTCTTCCATTGTATGAACTATCCTTTTTCTCCTATCTCCATTAGAATTAATGATCATGAATGAGAATACCATTCCCCTCCATGCTCAATCTATGTTCATTGAAATCCCCAAACTATTAAACAAATGTCCCTGACAAATGACTATGGGGCCTCTCATGTATTTATCCACCATATCATTTACGACCAACCACCACCTTAATTTCCTCATTGACTAACTCATGGTATCATTCATTGAATGGTATTATTATACCTTATCCTTTCCTTGATTGAGAAGAACCCCCCTAGGTACCATGCTCCATTACAAACCATCTCCATTGAAGCTCCCATGGGATCCGTTTCTTTTTCCCAATTTTTCAAGTGGTGAGGGGATCAAACGACATGCACTCATTCCTTAATACCCCCTTGTTGGGCCCTCCATTATGTGTAGGTTATCGATTTTCTGGATATCCAGAGGCTTTAGTGCCCCCTTCAACTCCTCTACAATGGAACAAAAATAATTGGATACTTGCCTAGGATTCCACAATTTGAAAGGGTGTACTCCTGCATTCGAAAGGGATGGTTCAAGGCTTTCATATTTTGTCTTTCTGAG
>SNQJ01S0021165.1:127221-143455 GCA_010110895.2 Picea sitchensis | reverse complement strand
TCGTCACTTGGATGGCATAAACTTGACATCCCTTTCTAAAACATTTCTTGAGTTGCATCACTGAAACTTTTTTGACTGATACAGGTTTTGTTATGCCTTGGGCTATTCTAACAGTGTCAGAATCATCCTTATAGCTAAGTATCTTTGTATAACAGTCTAGTACGGTTGTGTGTTGTTCCAACCAATCCATTCTGATAATCATATCATAAGATCCTAGTGGTAAGATGTTCAAATTGGTCCTTATCTTTTGACCACCTAAGTTGAACTCAAAATCAAAAACAAAGTCAACTACTTTCCTTTTAGTACCTGTTGTTGGTCGTACCAGCCATGATTTTGCGTGCTTCAAGTTCTTAGGTTTATTTGACTCTAATATATTAGGAGTAATATAAATTAACGTAGCTACAAGGTCAATTAAAACAGAAATTTGAGTGTCATTGGTTTTACCTTCGATTTCTACGACCGAGGACTGGTGGTTAACTTGTCGACAATCTATGGTTGCATTTATCCATTGCAGGCTTCTACCCACGTCTCCCATTGCCGAGGCTTCCTACAGATTATGAAGAACAGTTATGTTTGCTTAAGTTAAACGTGGATAGTTCCTCCTTATATGAGGCTCTCCACACTCCGAACACTTTAATGGCTCGCGAGACTTGTCCCCAAACTTCTTCGTTCCCAGGTTTACCGGTTTACCACTACCTTGCCTATTCAGATGATTGGAGTGAAAATTCTTCCTTGGGAAACTTTTTGTTGCATTTCGATACGGAGCTGGATGGTATCCCTTCTTCCGCGGGTTCATTCGATCTTGCTTCTTATCCTTCCAGGCCTTGGGAAATTGTACTCATTGTTTATACTGGTCAAAGCACATTCGTTCTTTCCTGAATACTTCACTCAAGGATTTGGGGTTGTCAAATTCAATTCTATCCCTGTAGGACTGTGCTAAACAGCTTAAGAATCGATGGATTTTTACATTATCCTCCCGAATGTATGGTACGAACCTTAGTAGTTCCATAAATTTATTTATAAGGTCCTCCATCATCATCTCTCTGAGTCGTAACTCATAAAATTCTTTCATCTTCCTTTCATAATAGCTTTCAGAAAGGTATTGTTTCTTAAAATACTTCTTAAATTCAGACCATTCCAACTATTTCTCCTTTAGGCCCTTGGCCAATTTCAGGTCCTGCCACCAAATGCTGGCCTTCCCCTTCAGATTGTAGATGGCCATTATGGCCTTCATGTTGTTGGAATAGTTGTAGATCTGGAATTATTTTTTGATGTCTAACAACCATGCCTCAGCTTCTTCTCCTGTCCTGGATTCTCCATCAAAGGTAGCTGGTTTAATCTTTTCAAATTCTCCTTCAAGGTGGTCTACTTGTTTTCTTTTTCTGTCTGGTATAGTTTTTTCTTCAGCTGAAGGTGTCCCTTCAAACGAACTGTCTCATTTTTCTTTTTCCGGTCTAGAATTCTTGGAGGCCCTTTTGTTGACTTCTTCGTCATGGTTATCATCTTTTGGGCCTTTCTTGGTTACTATACTACGCAGCAAGACTTCATTTATCTCTTGTTATTCCTGCTGTAATTTCTTCAATTTTTTATTGTCAGCCTTGAAAAACTGCAGTTCAACAATAAGATTCCTCATTATTTCCGACACCTCCGTGGGTGAGCTTCCATCACTGTTATGTCTTGGATCTCCAGGACGTCCTTGCTGCGGATTTTCTTCCATCCTGATTTTTGTACCCTCCTGAGCTGCCATAATTTACAAAAATAGAAAGGGCTTTATGTTTGTACCTATAATATTTATTAGTTTCACATAAATCAGAATAAATGCTAAGCAGCTAATGTGGCCCTGTTTAGGCCCAGTGTTGTAGCTTTTTCTCTGATACCATATGTAATGGACCTCAAATTCACCATAATTTTTTTTATTTTTTTTCTATGACATAATTGAATTTCGTTTAAGCTTAGAATTTAAGAGAAGATAAGATTAATTTCTGTCCATAATGACATTATTACACCAGTCTAGTTTACTTTGAATAGAAAAGATTATGTGGATAAATTATGTCCATAATTCTATCACTTCCCTTAACTCTCAAACTACTCCAACATACTTATATGTATATGGGAAATATCTAAACTTAGGTCAAAGGAACCTTTGAGGATCAGAGAGATAAAGCTCAGGGTTGTGCACAACTGGCATTAGATCAAAAGAATATGGGCGCATAGAGTTTAACCTCAGAGAGGTCGCTTTAACTCTCCACTAACATTTGCACTTATTTACACCTATAAGTCTGTAGCTTTCTCTAAATATATATAGAGCGATTCACTGTCATAGGTATAGTTTCATCTTGATTCTGTTTTAATAATTGGAAAGCTCGGTTATGTGCTACAGTCCTGCATATTTACTTATAGAAAAATAAACAAGCAAGAATATCTATCTAACTTGGGTCTCATTCTTACACACCAATAGCTTACACATCAAGCATAGTTAACTTGAAGGATCCCATCTTGTTCTCTACGGTTTATGCCTTTAAAAAATAGTCAAAATATATAATTTCTAATACTTAAAGGTGTATGACCTCATGGCAAGCAGAACTCTTAGGAAAAATCACACTAAAAATCTGCTTAATTAGTTTAATACTTTCATATATAATAATTTATGTACTTGTCATGCCCTGTACACAGTGACTCGTCATATGATATGTTATTGCTATTCTACCTCTATCCTGGATGAAGATCCTCCACCATTTTCTACCACTCCATTCATTACAGTATTAGAGTTGTTCCTATAACAAATAATTCCTACTATGTTCCTACAATTTTGTGAAAAAAAACAGAGGTCAATCAGGTTTCGGCAATTACAAATGTCGAATACATAAAACAAAGGACCACGTTGTTTGTTGAATCACGAAATGTGGAAAGAATGTGGGCCCCACACTTTGGGGTTTTGGGATTCGTGATTTCAGGATTTCAAATGCCCAAACAACAACAGACAACAACTCTTGAATTGCGAAAAGTGAATGGAAATGTAGGTCCAGCACTTCGGGGTTTCGGGTTTCGGGATTTTGCGATTTCAAATGCCCAAACACCAAAACACAACAACTCCTGAATTGTGAAAAGTGAATGGAAAGTGGAACCAACACTTCGGGGTTCAGGATTTCACGATTTCAAGTGCCAAACACCAACACACAATAACTCCTGAATCGCCAAAAGTGAATGGAATTTGGGACCAACTCTTCAGGGTTTCGGGCTTTACTAACTCCCGATGAAAAAACACCACACAACGTCAAACGCTAAATCACGAAATCACGGAAAGGTATGGGGCCCAACCAACAACGGGTTTCGATGTTTGGTAATGCTTGTTGCATGAACAACATACAACGGTAATCGTCGAATCATGAAATTCGATCAGGCTGTGGGGCCACTTCGGGTTTCAACGTTTGCAAGAACAAAATAAATTCACACAATTGAACCAATAAACTCTGAAATGCTGAAAACGGAATACATGAACAAAGTTTACAAACTCAGTAAAAAAAAACACAGAGTGACAAATTCGTTTCAAAAATTGTTCCGGATCTTCTTAAGGTTTTCGCATATTTCTAAATTCATTACAGACGTTGAATGTGGAAAGGGTAGACCGCTCTGTAAATAAAACAAGGGAATAATAAAGTCTTATGATGGGTGTCAATTCCCATGATTGTTTTAGCATCTAATAAACAAAAGGGGTTTTTTAGATTTCCTTAACTTTCTGATGTAGACAGATTACTTCCAGTTTGTGTTTTATTTCCAATAGATATATATGTGTATAATATATGAGTGCCCAGGTGATCCATATGGTTCTTTCTATTTCATATTCCTCTTCAATTCTTAGATGTAAAAGACAGGAAGTCTCTTTTAAGATGTATGATTGTTTGGAATTTGCGATACATTTAAATGTTTCCTTTCGGCACAAATTTACTCAACTCTGATTGCTCAAATTTAGATCTATTTAATACTTCAGTCACATAAATAAACCAATATCAATACAGATTGGTCTTCTTCAAGCATACAAGGTATCCTAGCATTTCAACTTCAAATTAAACCTATCTGATTGCTCATATTTAGATCTGTTTAATACTTCAGTCACAGAAATAAACCTATATCTATACAAATTGGTTTTCTTTAAGAAGTATAGAGTATCCTAGCATTTCAATTTCAGATTAAGCCTATCCTGTAGATGGATCTGCTCTCTTAAACTCAAATCGTATTTAAATAAATTTGCCTGGTATTCTGGATTTTTGGGAGGGACCACTCCAGAATTTAGACTGTGATTGTAGATCTAATACCACGATAGATATCATCCACTGAAAGAATTACTTCGATTTAGAACAAGTAGATGCATAATATCAGTTACACACAAAACATCCAAGGACAGAGCAAGGAAAGGTTTACATATCTGAAACAACTTGCGGAGAAACATAGAGTGACAACCATGTTCCTCCCAACCGTAGAACAGGGCAACCAAACTACTTGCCCGATTCACCCCCTAGCCTGACAATGACTCCATGAGGGCGAACTTGGAAAAACTTATCTTCAGCAATGTCCTACAGCTCTAGTAGTTTTCCCTTGCCTCACACTCAAGCAATGTTCATAACAACAAGTATATCAAAAGTCTCCTTTCCCAGCATACTTTCCAGCGTCCCGCGTCCTCGCATATGCTATTTATCAATTTTGCCCAGGTCTTTTTCCCCTCCCTTGGGAATTTTCACAGCTTTCTAAATCCCTGATTTTCAGGGGTTGCCAATGCCCAAATCACTGATTTTCCACTTGTAATAATCAACCCAGAGGTAGTTCCAACATGTTCCACACTCATGGAGTCATGATTAGCTGATTTTAACATGGTTGTTCCATTTATCGTCCTGCAATTAATATAAAATATTATGTTTTCATACAAGTGTAATAGTCCAATAGTTGGTTGGGTCAAAACAGATCTCTATCCAATAGTCATAATAATTAATTACAATTATTAAATTTGAAATTTAGAATTGCCATAAATGGCAAAAATTTTCCAAATTCAAATTTACTGAAAACAGAATAAATTTCCTATGAATTTAAATTTAAAAAATAATTTTTTTTTGGAGATATCACAATCTTTTTTCAAAATGAAACAAAATTGAATATTACATGGTGACATAGTGCTAAGGTGAACCATTAGTTGATAGAAATAAAGAGCACTATAGGAAAAGTCACTTTGGGTCAAGAGACAAAGAATATATAATTGTTACTCGAAGCCCCACTAATTCATGTGAGAGTCCTTTCCCCTTATAAATATCATTGAAACTCAGGGGAGGATACACCCAAGGAAAAATAAAGACTCCATGGGAAACTTGACAACCACTCCAAGGCTTGCACTCATCCCTATGGAAGAAGAAGAAGAAGAAGTTAATTCGATTTACGATGCATACACTATGCCCTAGTACAATTAATAAGTTTGGACTTAAGTTGCTGGAAATAAATCTAAAGGAAAGGTAAATATGTAATTGAACACCTGACTCAATCCCAAACAAGAACATGAGTATAGAATTTTCTATCGAAAAATATTGTTATTATCTTAGTTTATCAAATAGTATACTTGTAGGTTTCAAAGAAATTATTAAATTCGAAGTTTGAAAAAGTATATAGGTCTATTATTATATGTGGATCCTAGAGCATGTCTTCTAATCATCATTTTTTATTTGTAAAACCCTATTGTACAATTTGATCATAGATTTTTTATTAATTCAAATTTTAACTTTTTTTTCCAAGAACAAAATATGTATTTACATTAATATAAAAAATATATATAATTAAATGCCCATGGAATTCATAGGTGTTGATGATCCTCTTTCGTGGAATTCCTATCTCTAATTCATCATCACACAAAAACATGATTTTTTCTTCTATCCAGTTACATGTGTAGCCTCTTCAAAAAGACAAAAAGTATTCAAAGTAGTGTTAGCGGGGAAAATCCCCCTATTACTATACTGGGTCGGAATATAGGAAGAGCACAAACTTCCATTAAAAGACATTCCTAATCATAAGCTATCCAAAAACTACCCAAACACAGAGAAGAAGGAAGATGAATAAGTGTACCTTAGTCCCTAACGTCCGATGCAAACTGCAAGAAAACTTAGGAAAAATATGCTATAAATATGCAATCTCTACTTATCAATGTTAGCGTTCAGATTTAAATGTAGATGTATTAAGCAATAAAGATACAAATATGCAATGAATTGGGACATGAAAAGAACTCTTATTCAAATTGAGGATTAAAATATTACAACCTTCTTGATCGTAAAAATTCTTCGTGAACAAGGCCCAAGCTCCTCTTACTGTTGCTCCAAGTGCATCATTCCCATGCTGCCTCTCACAATCAACTGATCTCTTTGGGAAAATAGAAGGGATTGTATAAGGAGAAAAGGCTGAAGAGGGAATGTTGAGGCCAACTCAGAAAGGGATGCAAAACTTGGGCTAGAGGGGGAATGGATTTTGGCAGAGTTTCTCTTTTATCTTGCTTGATGTCAGAATGAGATCCCAAGAGATCTTTTTATATGAAAAAATATGGTTATTCAGTTTGGGGACGTGCTACAATGGGTAAAATGGTTGGGAAACCTCCAATAGCCTGGTAACTCTGCCAAAATCTTTTCAACTTTTTATTTTTTGCAAATTTTGGAGGTAAACAAGGTTTCTCTAGTATGAAACTAGTGTGTGTACGCATGCAATAGTGGAGCATGACATGTACATGCTCCAAAAAATGGTTTTTTTAAGAAAGATTCTCAACTGTAATTTGGAAAATTGTGTAAGTGAAAACACCAATGCCATGTATGCATAGGTAGGGAATATTTGGGCTATAATAGATTCTCCCTAATGTGTGGGGTTAAAAGAGAAACTGATGGCTGGAATACATTACAATATCTTTAACAGTTGGAAGGCACAAAGTCTAGTGAGCACAGGACAATAGTTTGGGAGCGCACCATCTGCAAAATAATAATAATCTCTCTGAGGCGAGCATACCCATTCTTGGGATGAACTAATCATGGTTGCTAATCAAGTACACTATAGATCCATGTCACATAAAGTATAGCTATTAGAAATACAAAGAGGATCTACATCTCAAAATTATTTGATGATATTCAAGTACAAATAATATGCATCTTCAAGAAGTATCGATGCCTGCGGCTAGAGATGAGAACACCATAGCTCAAAAAATGACTTCAATATCTTCAACAGCTCAGGTAGGATTACAATAGGAGTGTAAGACTCACTACTCTGAGGTCTTCGACATTTCTTCGGGGAAATATTGGAGGATCTCGATCATCAGGTACATAACTTCATCGATTTTGAATCCATACTTGACTGGACTCTCGGGATGGTCGACTCATGAAGGTCAAGAGACAAAATGCAAAATGGATGACTCAGGTAAGATAAAACTTCCCTTGGAAAAAAGAATGAAAAATGATGAGACTCGGGAAATGTAACATTGACATAAGTCAGTGATGCAGGATGCACCATAAACTCTCCATATGTTTGGAAGAGTAACCAAACAGAAGGGGACGTAACTCTATGTAGAGAAAATAGATCTGGAAGGTCATACTAGATCCCAATTCTTTGAAAAAAAATGAAAGGATGTGCTTTGTCAAAGGGTGACTATCTTTCTTCCGAAATATAATTTATATATCCCATCCCCTCTTTTTGGAATATTTGATTTTTTTTTCTTTTTCAAATTTTTAACAATCTTGAAAAGGAATAAAAGAATGCTACGTTACAAAGGAGGAATGAGTGTCGCGGGAAAGAAAACTAGTTCAAGGCGCATGGAACATACTAATGCTTGGTGGAAGGAGACATGTACAGGATAAGGACACTCAAGAAAATTCCTCCATGGGTCAAGGTGTCAGATCGCAAAGGAAAAAAGTGTTGCAAGGCTTGCGTTTAAGGAATGATTTGAAGGTCACAATTGAGAGAAACATGGATCTGAAACTAGGCCAATGACGCAAAGATGAGACCCACAGTGCGATTAAGGATGACACAACAAGACTCCTTGCATGCGAATTTTTACGATCCCACAGAAGGTAAACTCGGTCGTTTTTTCACGTTTTATAGAGTCTGAAAAAATGCTAACATAAGACTCTAGGGATTTCCTTTTTCGCAATTATTCTAGTCAGTTCGAAAAAGGGTTAAACTTATACCAAAATAATGTCTCTTCAAAGAATTTTAATGAGTGTGATTGAGACAAGATCACTCGTCTATATTTTCAATTTTAAGTAGACTGAAAAGAGCTTAACTATTGACTCACAACCTTTTTCTAGGTTTTGTCTGCTTAGCCCGAAAAAGTATAAAATATAACTTAGGATAACTCTCGTGGCGAGACAAGTATCATTAGGCATACCTTTTTCCTGGATAATCTATTGGCTAGAAAAAGGCTTAAAATCATGCCAAATAGATGTTCTATCTGGACCAATTAACGAGTGTGAAAGGAACAAGGTCACTCAAAAAAATTTCATATTTAAGGAGTTTGAAAGGATATTAAATATGGACTCTGAGGGAGTTCCTTTTTCATCGGTAATTTCCAAGGCATGAAAAAGAGATAAACCAAAACCAAGGAGAATGTTACTTTTTCAAAAATTTAGTCCCTCAGGCCTGAAAAAGGGTTAAAATTATGCCTGAGAATAATCTCCTAGCGAACCGAAGTTCCTAGGGCATACCTTTACTCCTAAAATTATCCATCTGGACCAAAAAATGGGTAAACTACAGCCGGACAGATGTGCCCTTATATTTGAGTTTGACGAGCATGAAGTGCAACAAGATCGCTCGACAATATTTTCATTCTAGAGTGTCTGAAAATATATTAAAGAAGACTCCAGGGGGTCTTCTTTTCTCAAGTAATCCATATGAGATCGAAAAGAATAAATAAAGTCTCTTTGGATGTTGCTTTCAAAATTCAAGTGAACTTGAAAGACAGTAAACCATTCTCATTAGGGATTCCCTTGGGTATAGGCTAGTGAAAGATGAAGAATAATTATGAGGCTTCAACAAAAAGTCATGGCGGGACTAAACAAGACTCCCATGTCTATGAAGTACTATGGCATGGAAACCAAATGGAAAAAAAGGATCTAACTAGGATGCCCATCGAAGGAAGGATCTACCACATAAAGTATGACACACTTATCGACAAGGAAGGTTAGTGTCACAATTTAGTGGGGTCGATCCTAAGTCTAAATGAACCAGGAAATGGATAAGGCAGAAAATGAAATTAGGAAAAAATCTAGCCTATATGCCAAATAGAAACATCAGAAAATAAGAGGTGTTATTGAATACAAAACTTGAAAACAACAAACATGGACTATACAATATGGTACAAAGCATTGCATGAGCTTACGGCTCATGCATGGTAGTAGTTCAATTAGATCCCAATGCTAGGATTTGAACAAGAGTCTTTTCGACTGTCAACCTAGAGAGTCTCCCAAAAGGGAAGAAAACACAAACCATGGCATAAGTCTTCTCACAGTATAGAAACCATAGTCATGGCTTCAAGGATAGCCTCATCGAAAGGAAATTTAAAATCTGATAAATCAGTGAAACGAGGAGGGTTGACAGTCCCAAATGGGGAAGCAAATTGACCATATTCCATATGATGATGAAGGTTCTGGCCAAGACTAGAAGAGTCTATCAACAAGGAATCACAAGCACAAGGGCTTGAGGATCTACAAACAACGAGATCAGACTCGAAAGGAAACTCAATATCACTCAGACCAAGTGAGCAAAGAAAGGGCTCTCATTCCCTCATTGGATAAACCAATGGATCAATTACTGAGACCAAGTCTCGTGAAGGAAAAAATGAGTCACGAACAAGTTCCTACTCAGGACCAATTGAACACGGAGGATAAGATGCCACATAATTTACCTATGGTGGGGTATATTCTACATCATTAATTTATATACATAAAGGGCCATCTTGAACTAACATTGAATTAGGATGGTGATTATTGGATGCCAACTGGTCGATAGTGAAAATTCTTCCATCGTGATGGAAATGCATCACCCGAAAGAGAGTATACACTGCAACGTTCATAGTGTATACATAATCACACCCGAGAAGCGTATTGAAATATAATGGGCCTTGCACCACTATAACATAAGCAAGGAAAATATTACCACCTAATGAGATAGGAAATTGAGGAAGAATCCCCAAATATTCACTAGGACGTCTATCAAAATCCAACAAAGGTTTCCAGTCCCAAGAGGATAAAATACTTGTAGAGTCTCCTTCATCTACAATACATCGGTAAATGTTTTTTGAATTAAATTCAACCCGTATTTGAAGAGGCGTATAAGAAGGAAGGCGAGGCTCAACAAGGTCATTCCAATCAAGGGAAACCATCCTAGGAATTGGAGGGGGTGTGATCGAAGTGGGTAGAATGTCCCCTTGTTATGAAAGTACTGAAATGGAAATGCTAAAAATATAGTCGGTATACACAACACTCCCTATCAGAAGAGTGGGATCAGCCAAATATTGCATTAGCATGACCACTTTGGTAGACTCAACACTGTCCAAAAGAAGAGTGGGATCAATCGAAGATTGCATCTGCGTGACCATTTGGTAGACTCAACACTGTCCAAGACAAGAGTGGGGTCGACTGAATATTTCATCGGAACAACCACTTCCTCAACCACTAGCTGAATAGGTTGTGAGACAACATGGTTTGAAGGCAAATCACCCTTGAAAAGAAGAGTGGGTTTGGTCAAAGATTGCATCAGAATGAACACTTCATCAACCAAAGGATGAATACATTGTGAGACAACATGGTTTGAAGGTGAAACACCCCCCAAAAATATGAGTGGGATCGATCGAATCAATATAGCCATTAGTATCGAGGAGAATATGAGTCATTAGATCACTTTATGTCTAGAACAAATTCTGACCATCAAAATACATAACTACAAATGCATACTAAAGAAACACACTTTAACCTAAGGAAATATTGTACCAAGTTTATCTTAACTAACTCCTAAGTGTGTAAATAACCTAACATAGGCATGTGCAAAGATCTACTAATAAAATCATAGTTCTTCCCCTTTTTCTTTCTTAGAATAGATATATTTTAGACCACCTTCACCACTATTGTTGTTGGGACCAAAATCCCTATTATGGAAAATATTGTTGCAATCTGGAGCTTAAGCCATTTCCCTCAATTAAGATATGTGTTGTCTCCAACAATAAACCCAATTGTAATCTTCACTAATGAGGATTTACATGTTCTTTATTCTTGTATTCAACTGACATATAATTTCTCTAAACACATATAATTTTGGTGCCCTTGTGGTCCACACTTGAAATCTGTTTAGTTGAATTGTCCCACTCTTCCTATAGCAATCCCTCGACCTTTAAGGGATTCATAATTTCCTCAAAAACTTTGGAGCACTCATGTGGGTTTCTTCTACATGGATTCCACTTAGGCTATCCTCTTCTAGAGATCATTCTTTACTAAGGGTCATTTACTGATGATCGATTGCGATAAACTCTCTTGTAAATCTCTATTTAATATTTTTCTTTCGCATTAATAAATTGGTCCAAGTGCCCACGTTAGAGAGGATCTTGGATGTTTCCCCATAAGGTTTTACAATGTCAAAACATCGGTGTGTCATTATCACTCACATTTGGGGATCAAACATGGTCTGATACATTAGTAGTGTAGACAGTATATTAACTGTAGATGTTGTAATTACTAGGAGCACACAACAATAGAATTCAAAGCAATGCACATAACCCATTAATGGAGGAAAATCTACATGCAACACTAGTCTATTAAATTAACACTTCAAACATTACATCTAGGCCTCACTTAGTTCTTCCTCTTTCACAAAAATATGGGCTATGCACCTCTCAAAAGCCTCAAACTGCCCAGCAATTTAAATCTTGGCCAGGATTACAATGGGATTCATGAGATCTTCCTTCTTCCATTGTGTGAACTATCCTTTTTCTTCTATCTCCATTTGAATTAATGATCATGAATGAGAATACCATTCCTCTCTATGCTCAATCTATGTTCATTGAAATCCCCAAACTATTAAACCAAACTCATGTATTTATCCATGATATCATTTACGACCAACCACCACCTTAATTTCTGTAATGTACCTTAAAAACTGTCCAAAAAAAATAAAATTGTACATTTATCCATGCATAGCTTTGGGATCCAAGAAAGTAGGATTTCTATTATATAGCTTGAATCTGAGAGTTTATTAGATTCCTTACTGTCATCAACTGTCATTACCATTCAACTTAAAGTTTTCAAATTGACGATATAATAAGTGCTTATTCCCCATTTCAATGTTTATTTAAAGTCCTCTAATTATAATTACTTTCCTATATATTTGTATCTATAACCATTACCATAGTCTTAACGATACAAACAAACTTGTGATTTTATGGCCTTAACCTTACGCATTAGACCATACATATAAACCATTACCATATGTTTACATTACAAACGACTTTGGGATTTAGAGCCTAGGCCTCATGCGTTGGACCATACACATAATCACACAATAAAAACGACCAAACAGGCTCAGGTAAAAGTAGAGTATTAGACTATACTCCTCTGTGAAAAGTTTAATATAAGAAGACCCCTTTAGTTTAAAAGTATCTAGATACGGGATAGTGGTTAGGTAAGGTTTCCTGTTTAAAGCAGAGTGCGAATATTTTAAAATCCTCTACCCATGCTAGAAATCCCATTCGGCTGCACCTGTCGGAAATGTAGCGTCAACTGTACATTGTATTAATTGCATTTAATGTAATTTAGGGTTTAGGTCCGATATGCACTTAACGATCCCATTCGTCTCCACCTGCCCGGACATAGTGTCAACTATACATTGTATTAACTGCATTTATTCTGATTTAGGGTTAAAGGTTTTCATGAGTCACACAGGCGCTTCCTTACTCAGTCACTCATTGAATACCAAAAGAGGGGTAGGTTTGATATGCACTTAATCCTAGACAAGGCATTAATGGGGGGTAGGTTACATGCTACAGTTGAGGCCATCATCTAACCTGCTATCCAATATGGACGTGCCAAGTCTATCTCACCACCTGGTTATTTCTACCCGCATACATCATTCTCCGAGGAAGGAGTTCGCTAGGGTAATGGATTTTGTTGTGGGTAGGTTCTCCATAAATCTAGCTCTGCGACTCTGATTTCTTGGCAAAGGGAAACAATGATGAGGTTTTTCTCATAGAGGACGTGGCATTGTTGTCTGAACCACTGGTAATTTTCTCCTTACCTCTGCATCTCTAGTCATAGATTTGTGGCCAAGTTCTCTTCCCCTTGCAACCATTACGGGTAACCTACATGCCGCAGTGATTATACTATCAGTAACAAGTTATTTTCTTATTACCAAAACTCCAGGAAGGTTCTGTAAGTTCCTCCCCTCTGCTAAGTAATTGTATTACTGCATTCTTATCTATTCTGGAAACTCCGAAAGGGTTGATACCGCATTTCTTTGTTTTCTTTGTGATTCACGAATAGATTGCCTCTAGGGCGTACTGTTTTTTCTCTGCTTCACCATCCTATATCATTGGTTGGTATTGAGCTTCTAAAGGATTTTCCCCTAGTTTCATTCCAGAAATTAAGTTTATTAGGGTGAGAGCATTGCACTGTAATTGCAGTATTTCCTTGTCCATATTAAAAGAGTTTTATTTGTTTTGTAGGCTCTAAATTCTCGTTGTGGCTAGTTATACTCCATTTAGTAATTTTTCCCAACCCAGCTCCACTCATCTACCTCAATGGGCCCTTTCACTTGTATACCATCCTCGCCCATAACCCGTAACCACAAAGAGAGAGCCCCTAAAAGGACCTTTCATAAATTTGTTTACTAAATGGTACCTCTCAGGTTTGAAAGCTTTATATCCTATAACTGATAAATATTTACGGGTTTTGTATTGGCTTATTGTGGTCTGTCAATAGGCTAAATAATTTCGTGTTACTCTAATCCTTTCTTCTAAATTTTAAGAAAAATAGATTCTTGTATTTAACGTTCATATTAACTGTATTTCGATGGTGTTTCCTTACGAAGATTTCATCTACTATATTATCTGTATCTTGTCTATACCTCAGAGTATATTCATTCATTGTTTTAGTGTCTCTCGAATCGGTGTTGGAACTATTTTTATAATTACGAAATCCATAATTTCTTGTATCACCTCTTTCTTGAACTGGATGTTTTAACTAATGATGGGGCCCTATTTTGATGCGAGGATACCCATCAGCTTAAACAAGCTCACTCCTCCCCTCTCGGTTGGTGGACGACCATGGCTGGGAAATGGATCATGGCCATGGAAAAATCCAAGATAAGTATAGGTTATGTCAAGTGATATCTTTTCATTCTATGGATACTTTCATTCACCCTGCTTTCGTATCGTTCTAAAATTTCAATGGCATATTAAGTTACTAATATTTTACTGGTACAAATTTTGTAGAGTCCTCGTCGGTAAGAAGTTGCGAATATCCACGCCTATTCTTGGAGAAAAAGGTATTCAGGTTCCATGCCCGTAACCCTCTCTGTCACATTCTTTTAGTTCTAGAGGAAGGGCGTGGTCCCTTTCCAGTCCTTTGATTAACAATGTAGTTGTGTTCCAATTTTGGTACTGTTTGATTAAGGGTAACCCGTTTTGTGATGGTAATTTCTGTCATTGGAATAAAACACAGTATGGGGTGTTTGTTTGTTTGAATTCCAGATGAGATATGTAATATTATTCTTAAAAGAATTTCAGGGTTTCCTTTCCGCCTACTTGTAATGGCATACTGGTTATTTCATTGGTTTAATGTACTAGCGACATACTGTCTCCTTCCAAGAAAGGATTTTTAAATGAATAAAAGGTGCTCGGCTATTGCCGGCTATATGTATATATTATCTATAATTGACTCCAAATCGCATGATGATAAATGAATTCAAATTGTAACTATTGTACTTGTGTTAAAGGCTTTCCTTTTTAAATCCTAGGTGATTATGTTGTTATTTACACAGTTATGAATTTATTCAGGGGTATGTGAAGTTTCGGGATGTCCCTTCTTCCCTGGGCCTTCGCGCCTGCCATGATTAGTTCTCGTAATTAAACTGTGATAATTCAATTCACTCCAAATATAATTTCCAACATGTCAACCTATGGACCCATAGGCCAATTCGTCCTATAACGTTTTCATTAAACACCAGTTGATATAAAGATGTGTGAATGTTGTAGGTGTTCTATAATAATTCTCAGTATTTGTAAGGTCACTTCCGTATTTTAAATATATGTATACATATATATCTTAAGCACTTGTGATTATGGCTATCTCCTAAAAATCATGACTATTCAGCTGGTACATGGAAGAAATCATTTAATTACTCTACTGCTACACATGACTTTATGTACCAGAAAATAAGTATACATCCATACGTATATATATATATATATAAACTGTGCAGTTTCCATTTGCATTCAATACGTGGGTAAACTCAAATCTGCATTATAATTTATTTATGGGGTTTCAACTACAATGGTTTGTCTTACTACAGTAGTAATCCAAACCATAGCACATATCTTCTATAAGAACTGACTAGGCATATCCTTTCAGCTACTATACTTTAGGAATTAGTACTCATAACAGTAATGTGATACAACAAAGATAATCCATTCTGAGCTAGTATAGAGACATTCTAGCAGTTCCTAAGTCTTCAAAAGGATGCATTCGATCTTTCATCTTTAATATTATTTCTAGTTAGAATTAACAGATGCATTCTATCATGTATGCAACCATATAACATTTAGCCAAAGAAGGGACATAAATAACATATCTGAAATACTACGCTAAAAGACAAAGGGAACATGTAACATCCCGCTCTGGCGCACTGAGAAAAATTATTATTTGAGGACACTTGCTCGCAAGTGATATGGACTTTTCTGATGTTAAAATAGTTATACTTGATTATGATGCGTTATGATAGACGACATGATGTTTTACTATTTGATGTAGACATGTTCTATTGACTCGGTTTTATTGAGTGTGCAGGGTTTTGGACCTTGAGGATGCAGAGGCATCGGTGGAACCCCTTAGACTCCAGATTGAGTCAGGGAGTGTGATATTTGGGTTGATTTATTTACAGTGATATTTCATTGATTTGATGATTTGATGTTGACATGTTCTGACACGATTGTTGATGATGCAGGCTGACAATAGCTTGTCGACCAGAC
>SNQJ01S0021165.1:110747-126596 GCA_010110895.2 Picea sitchensis | reverse complement strand
TCAGCTCGAATAAGAGTGGTAGCTCGGCCTTGCGAGGCGAGATGGGAAGCTAGACTTACTATCTGGATTTTGTGTGGCCCCTTTGCGGCTCAGGGGACTGAGGGGGAAGTAGAGTACCCCTAGTGATTGTCTGGGAGGTACCGGTGTAGTCTCTACGGTCGACAAGTGGGAGCGGCACAGAGCGCGGGATGTGGCATGAAGCGCGGGACGCGGCACGAAGCGCGGGACGTCTTCCAAAGCGAGCGAAATAGCACATGTATGCTTTTCTTATTTTTATGGTAGAATGTGTTAGGATTCATGTGGATCTACTTATTAAGGGAAGGGTAGAATGTCTTGTTTTTATCATTGTATTCTGGCCATGGGATAACTCAATGGGTTCTGTGTATTCTACCGCTCTGTCGTATGTTAGGTTGCCTGCGTTTTACTTGTTGCTTTCCATGGGTTTCAGTGGAGAAAACCCCCGTGATTCAACACCTTTCTCTGCGTTTCTGGTTTTAAGAAAATTTTCTCTGCATTGCCATTATACACCTCTACGTTTGTTTTAAAAAAAATAAAATTTCTCTCCATCGCTGTTATGCATCTCTGCATTTTTGGTTTAAAATGATTTCTCTGCATTGCTGCTATACATCTCTGCGTTTTGTTTTTGTGAAAGATTTCTATAATGAAGTTCCGTTGGGAAATTGTGATGATGTGTTATACGTTGTTGTAATGAAGTTTCGTTGGGAAAAGTGTAATGAACTTTATGAATGAGTTTTTACACTCTAAAATTTACTTATTGTAGTTGTATTCAGAATTGGCAATAATGCCTCTGTTAATGAGTTACTTAATTCAGATGGGTGTGAGTTAATAACTTTTAAAACTATTGTATCTTACCTCTGCAAATGAAGTTACTTACCTCTGTTTTTTTTAAATAGATAAGGAAAGAGGATTTCGTTCATTGATGGGCGAATGGCAAATTTGTTCTGTCCCCCCTTCATCACTGGAATTTTTCACTGTAAATTTCGTTGGCATTTACCAAATTGTGTGGCTTTCTGGATTTGATTGAGGCATTGAAATTCGTGGTCGGAACTCGTTTTCCTCCTCTATCCTTGCGCGGGTGCTGTAGATTGTTTCCCTGCGTCTTGGGACGGGTTCCCTAGAGAATTGATGTAGGAAACCCTCGTTTTTAATTCACACAATCTACACGTTTTTGGGGCTATATTTCCCTGGCGAATTGATGGAGGATACTCCACGATTCTCAATCACTTAACAACTGCGTTTTAATTGTAATTCCTGGCAAATTCGACCTGCGTTTTAATTGTAATTCCTGGAAATTTCGTTTTGTCTGTGGTTCAGTGATTTTTTCTGGAAATCGGTTGGTTTATGGTGACTGACATTTTGGTCTTCAACATCTGGTTACGTTCACGAGGTGTATCCATAGATATCCCCAAATTCTAGCACCACGATTCGTGGTTGTACGGACTGAGAAACCTGTCAGCGAAATTTTTTCTGAGTGTTTCCTAAAATGGAATCACCACAGAACAACTCTTAAATGTAGCTGGAAGAGCGAACTTGTCCCTGTGTATGTCCCCACCGTTGTTGAAACCTCTGACCGGGTGGCTGTAGAATCACCCCCGTTTTAGCAGTTAACTTCTTCGAGGTCACTTGTCGGAGTGATACACTACGTTTGCCATTTTGGAAACCCCCAGTTTAATGATTTCCTTTCTTGTCTATTTTGAGAACCTTCTGTTTTATTGCCTTTTCTTAAAATATGTTCCTAAACCAGGCTTTTCGGTTGTCCATTTTATTGCCTAGTTTTTCGATTTTCTCAATTAATATTTCAAAATAATAATGTTGTAGCCATGATGATTATGCTTGAGTGTGATAAATGTTGTAGTTTCTATAACTATGGTATTAAACATTTTCGTAGATTAGTAAAGTGTAGTTTTTAGTATTAAGACATATATTTTATTTTATTATTTTATTGGATTTATCTAATATAATTATGATGTATGATTTAATTTATGGGATTTATTTAAGTTGATGGTAATGTATGTGCATTTGTGTTTTGTCATGTTAATTTAATAGCCTACTGTGATAATGCAACTTGATTTAGATTTATAAAGAACTGTGATTTATGTTGAGTTTTTATGAATTGATTATGTTGTTAGTGATTTGAATTACGATTGATTTTTTATGAATTGATTAAGATTCTCATAATTAAATATTCCGAGATCGTTATTTAAAGATTTCCATTTTCATTTTCTTTAAATATTCTAGATCATTATTAACAAACCTCCAAGGTCATTATAAACAACCATGTATAACGATCCCCAATTATAAACAACCTACATTTTATTTAGTATGGTTTATATGTTTTCAACATATTTTATCTTAACTTGGATAAGATTATTTTTATGTTCAAATAGTCTCTCTAATCTTTTTCATTTTATAAGGCGAGTTGTCTTAATTTGTAGTCTCTTTTGTGGTTGTTTTTGACTACTAGATGTGTCTTCTTATAAATTTTCCCTTAATAATGTCATTATGTGCCCATGACCAACTAAGAGCAATGACCCACTAAGACCAACTTAGATTTTACTATAATGTCATTATGTACCATAGACATACAAGGTTGGGCTTGCCTTGGAGGTCAGGATAGACTGAGTTAATTGCCTTACTGGTTTTTTAGTTATCATTGTCTTGTAAGGAGATTCTTTTATTACAAAGTGATGGTGATTTAAAATGTAACTCGTTGTCGTTTTGGTAATGATATTGTGGTTCCGTTGCTGATGTTAACAATTAAAATGTAAAGTTATTATTATTTTAATTGCACTGATGATGTGATGTAGAAGGCGATGATATGGTTATGTTATGGTGATGTTATGGTAATTTCCTTATGATTCAGTAAACAAGGATTTGCAATTAATTAACGTACATTGTTTAAGACTCGGTTGGTAACTCGTCGATTAATGAATTTTAAATGAAGCAGCTGGTCGGTGATTATGTCATTAAGTCTTAATCATGGATGGTCAATGTCGGAGTCCTTCTTACTTGGGCCTTGCTAGAGGATGGGTTGTTCATATAATTTGTGTTGTTCGAGGTCGTAATCATTTTATTGCTTGGTTAGCTTTGTCGGGTGGGATGTAGACACCTCCGTGTAGCCTAGTATATAAGTCTGTGTCAGTGATTATTTTTTGTAAAGAATCCTATGTCGTATCAAGAGTCTCGGGCCCTTTAAAGGCAAGGTTTCCACTCTTGCAACACACCTGACGGAGATTACTAGTTTCTGCCTGAGCAGTCGGCCAGGAGCCTATCTAACCTTCTCTCTCTCTAGAGAAGAGAACTAAGATTAAACACCCTACTTTCCTGTGTAGAAATAGTAAAATCTACTACTATGGATTCTTCCTTCTGTGTTGATACTGTGCATAACCCAGTATGTTGTTTATTTCTTGGAGTTACTTGATTGTGTGCCTTATGTCTTCTTGTTGGGATTATCGTGGTTGCGTCTTGTTAGTCGTTAGGTGGCAACGCAAAGTCGATTGTGTTGTTCCCCTGTACACGTGCACACACACTTTAAAATACAAATAAAAATTCTCACATGTTATCAGAGTTGTTGTCGTAATGAGGAGATTCATTACAAAACAACCATGTTCCTCTAAACCGTAGAACAGGGCAACCAAACTACTCACCCGATTCACTCCCTATCCTGACCATGAATCCATAAGGGTGAACTTGGAGAAAACTTCTCAGTAATGTCCTACTGCTCCAACAGTTTCCCTTACCTCACACTCAAGTAGTGTTCATAATAGCATGTAAATCAATAGTCTCCTTCCCTAGCATACTTGGCAGCACTACCTCCTCACATATGCTATTTATCAATTTGCCTAGGTCCTTTTTTCCCTCCCTTGCGAATTTCCGCAGCTTTCTAAATCCGTGATTTTCAGGGGCTACCAATGGCCAAATCATTGATTTTCCACTTGTAACAATTAGCCTAGAGGTAGTTCCAACATGTTCCCCACTCATGGAGTCATGGTCAGCTGATTTTAACATGGTTGTTCCATTTGTCCTCCTGCAATCAATATAAAATATTTTTTTTTATACAAGTGTCATAGTTAAATAGTTAGTTGAGTCAAATCAAATCTTTGCCCAACAATCATAATAATTAATTACAATTATCAAATTCAAAATTTGGAATTGCCATAAATGGATGAGTAAAACATTGTCCTTAGTGTTAATTTCTTTCTTGGAACAGAATTGGATGAGATTTCCGCAAGTCTCCTTCCAACTCCCAAGTGGCCTCCTCAGGACTAACGTGCTTCCATTGCACCTTACCCAAGCGATGGCTCTGTTCCAAAGTACTACTTCTCTCCGGTCCAGAATGCGTAGGGGTTCCACATGAAACTCGCCTTCGGGTTCCACCTACACCAAGTTCCAATCAATCATATGAGTAGGGTCATGAATATACGTTTTCAACAAGGAAACATAAAATACATTATGAATTCTTAGATTAGCTGGAAGTGCAAGTTGATAAGCTATGGGTCCCATTCGAGCTAGTATCTCGAAGGGCCCACAAAACCTGGGTGTTAGCTTGGCATAGTTCCCTAACTTCAATGAGTTTTTTCGGGCTTTGACCTTCAAATAAACATCGTATCCCATTTGAAATTCCAAAAGTCTTCTTTTCTGATCTGCATAGCTCTTTTGTCTGTCATGTGCTTCTTTTAAGTTCTGTTGTACCTTTCTTACCATGTTCTCCATTTATTAGAGCATCACTGGTCCAACCATGAGTCTGTCAGCCGAGTTATCCCAACTAATTGGAGTCATACACTTTCTGACATACAATATTTTGAAAGGGCTCAACTTAGCTGAAGTTTGGTACCCACCGTTATATGCAAATTCTACCAAGTGCGGGTAGTCTTCCCACTTGCTCGGTTTTGTTCTTACGTACATCTGGAGCATATCCTCTATGATTTGGTTTGTCCTTTCAGTCTGTCCATCCATTTGTGGATGATAGCTCATAATGAAATTCAAGTTAGTGTTTAGCCCTGCAAACAATTCCTTCCAAAACGCGGATGTAAATTTTACATCTCTATCTGAAATCACCATTTTAGGAATAACATGTAGTCTAAAAATTTCTTTCATGAGTATTTCAGCAATGTTTATAGCTTTAAAGGTAGACTTTACAAGAATAAAGTGTGCAGACTTACTGAGTTTATCGATTACAACCATGATAGAATCATTTTGTTTCTAATTTTTAGGCAAACCTATTATAAAGTCAAGTGATATAGTCTCCCATTTCAATTCTGGTACTGGTAATAGTTGTAATAGGTCGGTTGGGTGCTAGAGCTCGACCTTAACCTACTGACAATTTTAGCACCTAGCCAAGTACTCTTTTGTTTCACCCTTCATATTAGGCCAGTAAAATAGTTTTCTAAGTGTTGTTATTGTTTTCTGGTACCCTGGATGGCCAGAATATGGTTTCTTATGCACTTCGTTTAAAACCGTTAATTTTAACTTGGTTGAATCTAGTATGTAAAGTCTGCTTTTTAAATCATAATAGTCCCTTTTTGTCGATACTTCGATCTGGTTTATCTGAGTTTGCGATACTATTTTGAAATTCTGCCATCATCTTAGTGTAATTTTCGTCGTTAATTCCTATTGTCCTTATTCTTTGTTCCAGATCACTTTCTGCCCTGTTGATATTTATCTCAAATAACCCATGGACTCTTCTGCTTAAAGCATCTTCCACTTTATTTTCCTTACCCTTGATATGTCTGACCTCGAAGTCGAGTTCGCTTAAGAAGGCTAGCCACCTTGCTTGTCTTGCATTAAGATCTGGTTGGTTAAACAAATATTTCACATCACTATTATCAATCAATAATAGAAATTTTCTTCCCATTACGTAGTGTCACCACATTTTTAAGGCATGTATTACCACTGCCAATTCTAAGTCAAGAGTGACATAATTTTTCTTGTGTTCTTTTAATTTCAGGGACTGATAACAAATAACGTGTCCTTTCTGAGTTAGGACACCCCCTAGTCCTTCTTTACCTGAATCAACACATACGGTGAAGTCTTTATCTGGATCTTCTACCTTCAATATGGGTGCAGTTGTCAATAATTCCTTCAGTTTGTTAAAACTGTCTTGACACTTCTCTGACCAGTTAAACTTGGTTCCTTTCTTTTGTAATGACGTGATAGGGTAGGCTATCTTGGAAAACCCTTCTATAAACCTACGGTAATATCCTGTGATTCCCATGAATGACCGGATATATGCTACATCCTTAGGTACCGACCATTCAATAATGGCTTTTGTCTTCTCCGTGTCTACAACAATGCCTTCTGCTGAAATTACATGTCCTAGATATTGTATTTCTTTTTAATAGAAGTCACACTTGTCAAAATTGGCATACAGTTTGTGTTTCCTCAACATTTTCAAAACTATACTTAAGTATTCATCATGTTCCTCCTCCATTTTTGAATAGACCAGAATATCGTCATTAAATAATACCATGAACTTTTCTATGTATTGACTGAAAATACTGTTCATTAGGCACATAAACATAGCTAGTGTGTTATTGAGTTCGAAATGTATGACTACGAACTCGTAATGTCCATACCTTTTTCGAAACATTGTTTTTCTTATGTCCTCGTCTTTTATCCTAACTTGATGATAACCGAATCGTAAATCCAACTTTGAAAAGATCTTGGCCCCACCTACTTGATCGAATAGATCATTTATCCTAGGTAAGGGGTATTTGTTCTTAATAGTCATTTTGTTCAGTTGTCTATAATTGATACATAGTCTTAGAGTACCATCTTTCCTTTTCACAAAGAGGACAGGTGTCCCCCATGGTGAGACACTCCGTCTGATATACTCTTTGTCCAACAATTCTTGTAATTGTATTTTTTAATTCTATCAGTTCTGGTAGACTCATTCGGTAAGGTACTTTTGAGAAATGGGCTAAACCAGGTACTAGGTCTATGGAGAAGTCTATTTCCTTTCTAGGAGGTAATTATGGTATCTCATCCACAAACATGTCTCTGAATTCATGTAGGACCGCAAAGTCTTCTAACTTTGGCTTATCTCCTTTTTCTAATAGATTCATCACTTGGATGGCATAAACTTGACATCCCTTTCTAATACATTTCTTGAGTTCCATCGCTGAAACTTGTCTGACTAATACAGGTTTTGGTATGCCTTGGGCTGTTCTAACAGTGACAAAATCATCTTTATAGCTAAGTATCTTTGTGTAACAGTCTAGTACTTCTTTGTGTTGTTCCAACCAATCCATCCCGATAATCATATCATAAGATCCTAGTGGTAGGATGTTCAGATTGGTCCATGTATTTTGACCCTCTAAGATGAACTCAAAATCATAAATAAAGTCAACTACTTTCCTTTTAGTACCTGTTGCTAGTTGTATAAGCCATGATTTTGCGTGCTTCAGTTTCTTATGTTTATTTGACTCTACTACATCAGGAATAATATAAATTAACGTAGCTCTAGGGTCAATTAAAACATAAATTCGTGTGTCACTGATTTTACCTTCGATTTCTACCACCGAGGACTAGTGGTAAGCTTGTCGACCATTTATGGCTTCATTTATCCGATGCAGGCTTCAGCCCACGTCTCCCACTGTCGAGGATTCCTGCAAATTATGAACAACAATTATGTTTGCTAAAATTAAACATGGACAGTTCCTCCTTAGATGAGGCTTTCCACATTCCCAACACTTTAATGGCTCGCGGGAGTTGTCCCCAAACTTCTTCGTTCCCAGGTTTACCAGTTTACCGCTACCTTGTGCATTCTGATGACTGGAGTGAAAATCCTTTCTTGGGAAACTTTTTACTGCATTCTGATAAGGAGCTAGCTGGTATCGCTTCTTCCACTAGTTCATTCAATCTTGCTGACCTCTTCATCATGGTTATCATCTTTTGGAATTTTCTTGGTTACTATACTACGCAGCAGGACTTCATTTATCTCTTGTTGTTCCTATTGTGCTTTCTTCAAATTTTCATTGTCGGCCTTGAAAATCTATAGTTCAACAATAAGATTCCTCGTTGTTTCCAACACCTCTGTGGGTGAGCTTCCATCACTGTTTTGTCTTGGATCTCCAGGAGGTCCTTGCTGTGGATTTCCTTCCATCCTGATTTCTGCACCCTCCTGAATTGCCATAATTATCACAAAACAGAAAGGTTTTATGTTTGTAACCATAAGATTTATTAGTTTTACATAAATCAAAATATATACTAAGCAATTAATGTGGCCCTGTTCAAACCTAGTGTTGTAACTTTTTTCTCTGATACCATAAGTAATGTACCTTAAAAACTGTCAAAAAAAATAAAATTGTTTGTAGATTTATCCATGAATAGCTTCAGGATTCAAGAAAGTAGGCTTTCTATTATATAGATTGAATCTGAGAGTTTACTAGAGTCCTTACTGTCATCAACTGTCATTATCATTCAACTTAAAGTTTTCAAATTGACGATATAATAAGTGCATATTCCCCATTTCAATGTTTATTTAAAGTTTTGTAATTATAATTACTTTCCTATCTGTTTGTACCTATAACCATTACCATAGTGTTAACAATACAAACGACTTTGGGATTTTATGGCCTAAACCTTACGCGTTAGACCATACATATAAACCATTACCATATGTTTACATTACAAACTACTTTGGGATTTACAACCTAGGCCTCATGCATTGGATGATACACATAATCACACAATAAAAACGACCAAACGGGCTTAGGTAAAAGTAGAGTATTAGACTATACTCCTCTGTGAAAAGTTTAATATAAGCAAACCCCTTTAGTTTAAAAGTATCTGGCTACAAGATAGTGGTTAGGTAAGGCTTCCCGGTTAACTCAGAGTGTGAATCTTTTAAAATCCTCTACCCGTTCTAGAAATCCCATTCGGCTCCACCTGTCTGAAACATAGCGTCAATTATACATTGTATTAACTACATTTAATGTGATTTAGGGTTTTCAAAGCAATGCACACAACCCATTAATAGAGGAAAATCTACATTAACACTTCAAACATTACATCTACGCCTCACCGGGTTCTTCCTCTTTCGCAAAAATATGGGCTACGCACCTCTCAAAAGCCTCATACTACCCATCAATTTAAAACTTGGCCGAGATTACAATGGGATTCATGAGATCTTCCTTCTTCGATTGTGTGAACTATCCTTTTTCTCCTATATCCGTTGGAATTAAGGATCATGAATGAGAATACCATTCCCCTCCATGCTCAATCTACGTTCATTGAAATCCCCAAACTATTAAACAAATGTCCCTGACAAATGACTACGGGGCCTCTCATGTATTTATCCACCATATCATTTATGACCAACCACCACCTTAATTTCCTCATTGACTAACTCATGGTATCATTCATTGAATGGTATTATTATACCTCATCCTTTGTTTGATTGAGAAGAACCCCCACGGGTACCATGCTCCATTACAAACCATCTCCATTCAAGCTCCCATGGGATCCCTTTCTTTTCCCAAGTTTTCAATTGGTGAGGGGATCCAACGACATGCACTCATTCCTTAATACCCCCTTGTTGGGCCCTCCATTATGTGTAGGTTGTCGATTTTCTCGATATCCAAAGGCTTTAGTGCCCTTTTCAACTCCTCTACAATGGAATAAAAATAATTGGATACTTGCCTAGGATTCCACAATTTGAAAGGGTGTACTCCTGCATTCGAAAAGGATGGTTCAAAGATTTCATATTTTCTCTTTCTAAGAACCCCAATATATCTTTTAATAATGACAACCTAAAAAATACATGGAGAGGACCATATAGTACCAATATAATTTCAACATCAAATAGATATACATGAACGTCCCTTCAAACCTTGTGCATGTTATAATTGAGTAGATAGCAGGTGTGCTACATGGAGTATAGTCATGAATATTAATTGTGTGTAAGTTGTAAACAATTGCATAGCTATTGTGTTTATTAGAAACAACCACTTACATTTGTTCTATTTTAATAGCTTCTACTTAAAGAAAAGTGAGATCCCCATTCAGGAAGATATTTGTTGAAAGTGAGAAAAGTTCTTCCTTATCCTTAAGCGCTTACAAACAATGTCCTCCATGGGCATGGAGATGAACAATAAAGATTTTATGCGCACTTGCCAAAGATTTATCGAAATTAATGTCTATGAAATCTAGTCAAAGATTTATTGAAAATAATGTCCACGAAATCAAATGTCCAAGGAAGGAACTAGGTACCAAATGCATATGGAGAGAGATGAAAAAAATCCTATAAGCTCCAAAGTTCAAGTAATTAGTTTCCAAATGCATAAGCAGAGAGAGACAACATGTAGCTTTTGGAGATGCCTCTTACTCCTAATATATGAAACCATATGACCTTACCTTCTAAATAAGGTAAGCACTATTAGTCCCCACATTTTAGGGTTGGAATATGGTAATCAATTTGTCATTTTTCTTAAAACTTGAAACTAGTTTGGAGTAAGTAGAACCGATCATATGAAACTAAGTTTCCATGCATTGAGATTATTTCTAAGATTATAGTTTCAGATATTTCTATCAAAAGTTACAATAATATTCCCAGTATTTGGCCTCGTATCGAGGAAAGGCAGTTGACTTTCATTTTAGATGCCAATATCCTATGTTTCAACTCTAGAAACATTATTTAATTAGTTAAACATTTAATGATAGAAAGTAATTCTCAATATATATTTAGCATT
This sequence comes from Picea sitchensis, assembly GCA_010110895.2. Classification (NCBI taxonomy): domain Eukaryota; kingdom Viridiplantae; phylum Streptophyta; class Pinopsida; order Pinales; family Pinaceae; genus Picea; species Picea sitchensis. The sequence goes on along the minus strand of SNQJ01S0021165.1, from coordinate 115,884 downwards.
AATCGACCTCTCTGGTGCTATCTTTAGATAGATAATAATGCTCATCCTTCATTCTGGTGATGAGGGTTTTTCCATGAAGGATACCAATCGTGATAGTTTATTTTGCCTCTGCCACAACCTTTTCACTACCTATGCTACACCTACCACCTTTTGTACATGGTGTAAACCACGACATACTATATTGAACCTATATTTAGCTCTTGATCATGGGTAATGGGGAGCTATAAGCACATATTCAGCAACAAGAATTCAATTGGTTCTTATAGGCCACTCACATCACTTCTATTAGATCAATAGAACTTGAAGGCAACCTCGATAAAATTATGGAAGGGGCTAAGGTCATATTACTCTCAATGCAGGAAGATGTTTTTGAGGGCGGAAAAGTAATTTCACCGCAAATTTCCTCCAACGAAGCTTTCTCTTAGCAATTAGAGCAAGTCGTTGCATTCAATACAAGGATTGGTTCCACTCTACCTATGTAAGCCATAAACAATAGAAATGGATAACTACTGAGGGTATGAATTGGGTCAAACAATATTATCTACAATACCTACTATCATTGACGTAACATGCATAGAATGGAAATGATGAATACACCATTATACCACAATGTTTTTTCCTTTCCTATCATGCTTACCTAGAATTATAGCCATTTTAGTGGAAGCGAAGAAGAAAGTGCTATAAGTTGTTGATCAACTAGCATAAGCATATTCAAATTATATAGTCTTTTCAACTTGGTCGAACAATTTTCCTTTGAAATAGATTCAATACCAACATTTCAAAATAGCTACATAGAAATAGTCTTTTATTTCAAAATGTAAATCACCAGCAAGGCGGCCTACAATGAGTGAAACATCCTATTTCTAGTGGCAATCTTGTGGAATAGCTACAAAGATCTTAAAAAACAAGAGCTAGTCACAATAGTTTGAGTGCTAGTTTTAGTTCCAAATCCAATTTTTCGAGTTGAAACAACTAGAGAAGTAGAACCAGTGCAATAAAAAGCAACAACAACATAAGAGACATCCTAGTTATTGGAAACCCAAGGCAAGAATTGCAATGCCTTCTTGTAATCACAAATTCACTCATAGAGTCCATTATTTCTTCAAGGTTGATTAAATTGAAATTTCTAACAAATTATGAAACATTAAATCCATTTCTTAAATATAAGTAACCATGTCAATTTGATTGGAATAATGTTTTCGTCTATTAATATGAGGGTCTTATAGTGTTTCTTTCTTGCCATTCTTTGGTTTGTTAAAACCAAAAAGGAGACCACGTTATAAAAAAAATTAAAATTAAAGTTTGACAAAATGGCCATTGGGATGTTTGGAAACAACGCTTCACAATATGGTAATAAGCTAGGACAACACAACCATGTTGTTGATACGAGAGGAGCTACTTGAATCACACTGATGGAGTAACGTTTTGAATCTATCTTGTGTTATACCACAATATTTTTTCCTTTCCTATCATCCTTACCTAGCATTATAGCCATATTAGTGGAAGTGAAGAAGAAAGTGCCATAAGTTGTTGATCAACTAGCATAAGCATATTCAAATTATATAGTCTTTTCAACTTGGTCGAACAATTTTCCTTTGAAATAGATTCAATACCAACATTTGAAAATAGCTACATAGAAATAGTCCCTATAGAAAATGGCGCTCGTCTTGTATTTCAAAATGTAAAACACTAGAAAGGCGGCTGACAATGAGTGAAACATCCTATTTCTAGTGGCAAGCTTATGGGAATAGCTACAAAGATCTAAAAAACAAGAGCTAGTCACAATAGTTTGAGTGCTAGTTTTAGTTCCAAATCCAATTTTCCAAGTTGAAACAACTAGAGAAGTAGAACCAATGCAATAATAAGCAACAACAACATAAGAGACATCCTAGTTATTGGCAACCCAAGGAAAGAATTGGAATGCCTTCTTGTAATGAAAAATTCACTCATATAATCCACCATTTCTTCAATGTTGATTAAATTGAAATTTCTAAGAAATTCTGAAACATTAAATCCATTTCTTAAATATAAGTAACCATGTCAATTTGATTGGAATAATGTTTCCGTCTATTAATATGTGGGTCTTATAGTCTTTCTTTCTTGCCATTTTTTGGNGTTGATTAAATTGAAATTTCTAAGAAATTCTGAAACATTAAATCCATTTCTTAAATATAAGTAACCATGTCAATTTGATTGGAATAATGTTTCCGTCTATTAATATGTGGGTCTTATAGTCTTTCTTTCTTGCCATTTTTTGGTTTTTTAAAACCAAAAAGGAGACCACGTTACAAAAAGAATTAAAATTAAAGTTTGACAAAATGGCCATTGGGATGTTTGGAAACAACGCTTCACAATATGGTAATAAGCTAGAACAACACAACCATGTTGTTGATACGAGAGGAGCTACTTGAATCACACTAATGGAGTAACGTTTTGAATCTATCTTGTGTTAGACCACAATATTTTTTCCTTTCCTATCTTGCTTAGCTATCATTATAGCCATATTAGTGGACGCGAAGGAGAAAGTGCCAAAAGTTGTTGATCAACTAGAATAAGTCTTTTCAACTTGGTCGAACAAGTTTCCTTTGAAATAGATTCAATACTAACATTTCACAATAGCTACATAGAAATAGTCCCTATAGAAAATGGCGCTCGTCTTGTATTTCAAAATGTAAAACACTAGCAAGGCGGCCTACAATGAGTGAAACACCCTATTTCTAGTGGCAAGCTTGTGGGAATAGCTACAAAGATCTAAAACAACAAGAGCTCTAGTCACAATAGTTTGAGTGCTAGTTTTAGTTACAAATCCAATTTTCCGAGTTGAAACAACTAGAGAAGTAGAACCAATGCAATAACAAGAAGCAACAACATAAGAGACATCTTAGTTATTGGCAAGAATTGCAATGCCTTCTTGTAATGACAAATTCAATTATATAATCCATCATTTCTTCAAGGTTGATTAAATTGAAATTTCTAACAAATTTGGAAACATTAAATCCATTCCCTAAATATAAGTAACCATGTCAATTTGATTGGAATAAGGTTTTGGTCTTTTAATATATAGATTTTATAGTGTTTTTTTCTTGCCATTTTTTGATTTATTAAAACCAAAAAAGAGACTACCTTATAAAAATAATTCAAATTAAAGTTTGACAAAAAGATCTTTGGGATGTTTGAAAACAAAGTTTTAGAAGACCATGTTGTTGATAGGAGAGGAGCTATTTAAACTACATTGATGGAATAACAACGTTTTTAATATGTATTGTGTTATTTTTTTGTTTTAGGAAAATTTTGTTTAAGAAAATCAGGAAAAAGGAAACTAAAGCTGACAAAAAGGCAGAAAACAAAAGCTGACAAAAAGCTTAAAACAAAAAGCAACATTTTGAATCTGTATTGTGTTATTTTTTTGTTTTAGAAAATCATGAAAAAGGAAACTAAAGCTGACAAAAAAGCAAAACACAAAAGCGGACAAAAAACTTAAAACAAGAAACAAAAGCTGACAAAAATCTTAAAACAAAAAGGAACAAACAAAAGCTGACAAAAAGCTTAAAACGAAGATCGAAGATGTAAACTGCCTTTGAGCAATATATATACAGACATGTCAATATTAATGGTCTCATTCGTTTGAACCAAATAATAACAACAATGGCGAGAACCTACGTTGTGCCCATTCTCTTTTTCATGGTGGTGTTCGCCCTGCATGCATCAGCAGCAGAAAAGCCGAACAGAAAGGTGATTTCTTCTCACATATATCCTGTTTATGATTCAGAGCACCAATTACAGAGCACATATATCCTGTTTATGATTCAGAGCAGATTACTTTTTGTGAAGGTTCATATCGTCTATATGGGAGAAGTCCCAACTCATGAAGCTGGCGACTGGAAGGAAATCGGTGCTCACCATGATATGCTGGAATCCGTTCTAGGAAGATTAATCGTCATGTCCTTCCCAATTTCCTCGATTGAAACGATCTTGAATATTTTAAGTTGTATTTTCACGTCGACTTCATGCTATATTCACTAGTCTTAAAAAATGTGATTGCCAGTCATGATGTTGCAGAAGAAGCATTGATTTATAGTTATGGGAGAAGTTTTAATGGATTCGCTGCAACCCTTTCGGCTGCGGAGGTAGAAGCCATAACGACTAAGTCTGAAAAATTTCCTAACAGTTATTGCCTTTGTGTTGTTCAATTCGGGGATATAAGATTTTGTGAAAACTGGAATACTTATTAATTGTGTTGTCATTTTTCGGTCTGTTCAATTAAGCAGATATGGATGGTGTTGTTTCCGTTTTTGAGAACAGGAGAATGGTTCTCCACACTACTCGATCATGGGATTTCATAGGCTTACCTCTATCCGCCGAAAGAAATCTGCAGTATGAAGCGATATAATCATTCGAATGTTCGATACAGGTAATTGCATGTTGGCACTACTATGAATTTTCGAACTTTGTATGTTGGCACTACTATGAATTTTCGCCAATGAAAGAATTTTTCTGCATATAGGAATATGGCCCGAGTCAGAAAGCTTCAAGGATACGGGGTTGGGCCCTGTTCCCTCAAAATGGAAAGGAACATGNTAGCAGTGTACAAAATTTGTTGGGGAGGTTATTGTTGGGAAGCAGATATTCTTGCGGCATTCGAGGACGCCATCCATGACGGCGTGGATATTGTTTCTCTTTCCCTTGGGCCTGCTCATATTCTTGATTACTTTAACAGTAGCGTTGCCATTGGTTCATTCCATGCAATGAAGAAGGGAATTCTGACTTGCAACTCTGGCGTTGTGGGAAGCATTACCAATTTTGCTCCCTGGTCTTTCACAGTAGCTGGAAGTACCATGGATCGTACATTCCAAGGCAAATTGGTTCTGGGAAACAATAAGATTTTTTTGGTAAATTCATTGACTGATATTTTGTCCGTATTATTTCCGTTGTGTTCGTAGTTGTAGATTGTTCTTATGCGCTCAGTTCAAATGGCTAATGATTTTCTGATCAGGGAAATGCAATCAATACGTTTTTAATGGAGAAACCATGGTATCCTCTAGTTTATGGAGGAGACGCACCAAACGTCTCTGCAGGTTTTACTTCGGAACAATCCAGGTATCCATGATTGGACATGTTTATGATACGATTTTTCTTT